>VZTT01075297.1:0-22803 GCA_013400855.1 Buphagus erythrorhynchus | reverse complement strand
CCATCCCCGCCGTTCCCTGTCCCATCCCCGCCGTTCCCAGCCGTTCGCAGCCCCATCCCCGCCGCTCCCAGCCCCACCTGCCGTTTTCTGGGCCCTCTCGCGGCCGGCCTGGGCGAACACGGCCATGGCTCGGATGGCCGCTCGCAGCACGGCCCAGCGGAACACGGCCACCGGGTCCATCCCGATCAGCTCCCGCACGAAGGCGCTGTCGCTGCTGCGCAGCAGGGCCACGATGTCAGGTCTCATGTAATCCATGTTTTTCTCCCTGAAATCCTGCAAAACGGGCACATGGAACCGCGAGCTCTCGGGAAAGCTCCCTGTGTTGTTTGGGTTTTTTTTTGGTTTTTTTTTTTTTGTTTTTTTTTTTCAGAATAATAGTGAAGGTTGCCCTCTAACCAACACCACCCAAAAGCAAACCCAAAGTACCTCTGAGAACCCTTCTGATCCAGCCCATTCCCAGCAAATTTTCTACATCCTGACAATAAACCCCCAGAAAAGGCAGGGAATATTTTTTTGTGCCCGTCAGATCTATCACCTACTTTGATCTGGTATTTCACTTTGCCAGCAAAGTGGCGAATAATAAAGGCAGGCTCCATCACTGGGGTTCCGACAAAAAACTTGTTCTCCTCATGCTGCTGTTTGAATTTTGCCAGTAGAGTTTGGTTGGTGGCATGTGGAAAACTGGGAATACAAGACAAAAGAGATCAGCTATTTCTCAAATACAGGCATGTTTATTAGGGTGACAGAATGAACACCTAGTGCTCCTTGTGGAAAGTATTAATTGTCCAAGATCTCTACAGCTGCTTTGAATTTTAAAGGTGGGCTCAATTTCTGGACCCAAACCAAGCAGCTCCACACACCGCAGAATATTCTGAGGTTTCAAGTGTACGTCAATCTTTCCTCCCCCTTCACCAGCCAAATTTAGCACCACATGAACTATTTACCACACTTGCTACTTAATGCTCCAAAGACTTATAGACATGCATTTTACTTTAATTGCAGTTCCATGGTAAGCCACAAATATGGAAGTTCCTAAGTTTGCATAAGCCAAAGTTCAGTTTTAGCATCAATGTATTTTACCACCATATTGGAGTCATTAGAAGCAAACACCAGTGTAAATCATAGTCATAAATAACCCTTTGCTTCTCACAACATTCCTCTTCTTTTTCAAGGGCTCTATTTCTGTTCTTTTTCACAGTCCTTTCCTCCCCCCTGCCACACATGTTTTTTTCAGAAGATGTTTGTTGCTTACTTGCTTTCTTCATCCAGAAGATAGAAGAGGCCAGTGGGCTTCTTGCTGATTAAGTGAATGCAGGCCACATTATCAGTATAGTCAATATTGTGCCAAGTGATCCCTTCACTCTTATATTCCTCCTGTGTAGCCCAAGAAAATTCCCTTATCAGTACAGTGCCCTGACCTTTGATGTCCTGTGGTCTAAGTGCTTAAAACACAGCCTTGGACAGCTACAGCAAGTGGAGTTTGTTAGTTCAGGCAGCAGAGACAAAAATAAGGAGAATTTATAAATAAGAACAGAAGAACAGGCATAGTGGCACAGATCAAAGGTCCTCAGGCACGTCACTCAGCAGGGTCTGTTTGGAGTAAAACTATTTCAAAACCAAAGCTGTGAAAGGAATGTTCTGCTGTGCTCTGCCTTCCCAGCAATCAGCAGCCTACGACCCTGGAGTCAGACATGACATCCACAGCACTCCAGTAAAACTGGGCAGACATAGAAGAGTTCAAGTCTATTTTCTCTTCCATAATTTTTGTATTATGGGAAATGAGAATAGTTAAATATCAAGTTCCAGAGTTTTCATATTGTACTGTCAGAGGAAATAACAGAAGTTTCTAAACACACAGTTAAGGCCTCCACAACATCAGCACCAGAACTTCCCTAAGAAAGCAATGGATATTGCTTAGGCTCAGAACATTTGGAGCTCCCTGACAAGAGAACATGAAGCTCTTCTGCTGAAGTGACAATCCCTCAAATGCTTGACAAGACAAGCTTCCACTAAAATACAGAAGCAAAATGCCAGATTTTCTTAATGCTGTAAATACCCACAGGAAAAAGTTAATGATAAGGTAACAAAGTAAAAAATGCAAAAGTAAAGAAGGGAATCATACAGAAAATTAAATAAGTTTTATGTTTAACAAAGGACAAAAAGTACTTCTCATGTTCTAGATGATGATGATAAATGCATTATTTTTAAGTAGGTGGAATTCAGTCTGCCCAACACAGTACACACCGTGTTACAGATCTGAAATGCCATTTTCTACAGACAAGAAAGTCTTTCTTTAAAAAGATATAGAGATCTCCCTGAGGGCCCTCGGGCTGCAAGAGATACAGGAAGTGGGTCATTCAAGGATTAAGCTTATTTGGAAAAATGGCATTAGAAAAAAAAAAGAAGACAATGTAACTATTTACTCTGGCCAGCCTGGATAGCCAATTCTGTCCTAAGTTACAAAACAGGGACCTCAACATTATGTTTACACACAACATTTGGATGTTTGGTAATTTTATTTTCTTTAAAATGCTTGCCTGAAGTTGTTGACAAAGTACCACATACTAGAGAATGACTCCTTTCAGCAGTGACCTGAGAACCACACTTCTGCACAAAGCAGAAAAAAACCAAGTCTGGAGCAAACCCCCCCTCCAAAAGACAGTGCAGGAACAGGATCTGTGGGCTCCTGCAGCACTGAGTGCTCTGTCAGATGATTCCATCTGCACACAAGTCAATCAACACACGCCAGTAACACCAGGATTTCAGAACCACTGCCAGGATCAGAGCTGTATCCCCTAAGTGCAGTTGGGTGGGAGAAGCAGCAAAGACTGGTTATTAAATACTTACAGACTGACAAAAATAACAGAAGCTGTTTCCCAACCATTAAAACAAAAACACCTGAATCCAACCCCTCACCTACAGACTTCCAGTACCAAAGTTCACAGTTTTAGCTAACTGGGATCACATGAATGTTATCTTAGTTTTTGCAGTCAAGCAGAAACTTAGTGCCAGCCCTCTGAAGAAAGACCCCGTTAGTACAAGAACAGCAATAGTGAAAGAAGAAATTTTAAAAGTAAAGAATTTCAGAAATATTCAAGCAATTATGCCATGGGGTTTTACAGAGTAAAGGCTAAGTTTGCATAATACATAAACACTTGATAAAAACAGGTTTCACTTCAGCCACGCTCATTTCTTACCTGCTCCAATTTGAAAATGTGCTGATTGAAATAATACTGAAGTTGCTCATTTGCATAATTTATACAGAACTGCTCAAAACTGTTGGTTTCAAAATCTTCAAATCCAAAAATATCAAGTACACCAATGGACAGACACTAAAAAAAGATGTGGAAATCTAGTTACCAGTCTGTCAGTGCCTTAACCCCCAACAGATAAACAGTCCAGAAAGCACTGCAGTCTGTGCTGAAAGATTTTAAATATTTAATAGTTCTGTCTACTGTGAAAACAGAGATGAATAAATATTACCAGGAAATTTACCACGGGCTTGAGCAGTATCAAAATTTATCCCAGATATCACAACACATCATCTCTAGCATTAACTGTTAGGACCAAACACACAACTGCCTGCAAAGACTGGTTTTGTGAGAGACTTACTGTAACAGATTCCTCCATGTCCTTCTTGTTAAGGAGTGCATGATTGATTCTCAGAACAATCCAATCAAACAGAGCACTGTACAAGGACTTGGCCATGGAATCACGAGCTGTTATTGCCTGCAGATCAAACAATCTTCAGAATTTTGTTTAAAAAAATAATTATTTCCACTTCAAACCAGTGTCACTTACAGGTTACAACTCCAGCAGAGGGTTTGCCTTTAATTTGCCTTTAATTCAAGCTTCTAACTTTCCAAGTTTCTAATTCAAGCTTTCTAACTTTCCAACCACCGCTCACAAAATGTGAGTGTACTATAATAGCTTTTTTAATCCAAAACAGCAAGTCTCAGTTATTTAAAATCACTCTACAAGTGTTCTTTTACTCACCTCATTGAGACTATATGGCAAAATAAGCTTATCATTAGCAGTCACAGTTTTTCTTTTTGTTAGCACTTCTACCAGGATTTCCCGTTTAACCTTCAAAATGAGAGAACAAGAGTTGCTGTCACCATCAAGCTCCTCCATGAGTTATTTGACTGCAGCAGTGGACATACAACTTCTTCAGATAAGCTCTCTGACAGCAGCCACATTTATCATCCATCAGTAGCTTTACAAGTCCTACAACTTGTTTGAATTATCTTGTTTACATTCATTCAGATGTTTGCCTGTGGTGGCAAAGAACACACCTACACTGAATCTATTCTTGCTCATCTCTGTGACTGGTGAGTCAACAAACTCTATTTCCATGCTATAGATTATATTCCATCTCCAATCCCAATAATCTCACTAATTTCATGTTTCCCCTCCCACAAGATAGGGGAAGTATCACAAAGGAGATTTAGATACAGCATTTGGGATATCTGAGTGAAATGCTGAGGTAGAACATGACAAACAAGTATCACACATAAATGCTAAAGAGAAATACTCTACTTTCAACAGCTGGGAAAGAATGTCCAACACTTCAGGAGGTCCCACGTCCAAGCCTTCATCCCGACCTGTGGCTTTCTTCTTGTATGTGACATTGCCCAAATACAGAATAGCTGAAAGTACTGAAAAGATCCTAAGGAAGAAAAATTTAATTATGTCAGAATTCTTCTTAAGAGAGTTCATTATAACAGGTTAGCAGACCTAATTCTGCCTCAAGAATTAGTCTGTAAGTCCTCAAACACTCAGCTCTCCTTGTTCCCTACAGAACTACATGTGATCCCAACTGCTTACTGCAACCCATGAACAATAACTGCCAGTAACAAAAGCTTACAGAATTCCACTTACTGTTGCTTTGTTGCTGAAAGGAAGCCAACCATCTCCATGGCTTGTTTTAACCTCTCAAATTCATGTCGGAGATCTTCCCCATCTTCAATTTTCAAGTTATGCTGCAAAGAGAAATCCAGAAAAAGGCAAAAAATGAAACCCAAACATCACAAAAAGCCTAGTATAATCTGTTCTCCTTCCTTTCACCTTTGACACAACACACAGACAGCCCTTACCAATGCATTGGTAAATCACAGATTACCTGGTTGAGGTAGAAATAATCTTCAGGTTGCTTGAGGTGAAATTCTTTACGCTCTTCCTCATTGACTCCAAGTAGCAAATAATAAAAGACATGGTAGTTCCTGCAAAGGCAATACATTTCTCTCATGAAAATATAGTGGATTTTCTTTTATTCTATACAGTTCAGATGCTCTTAAATTGCTGCATTGGTTTTAATTCTCTTGGAAAACTGCATTTCTCTCTTACCTTTCATCTTTTTCTTGAGAAACCAGACGAGATTTTTCAAGCAGGTATTTTTCAACCACAGCCCTAAGGAGCCACAGAAAATGAAATAAGCATGAGGGCAAAAAGAAAAGACCTCAGAAAACATCAGACAGCAACTGCCAAGAGAGTTCAAATAATGAGATCTGCACTGAAATGTGCAAGAGAAGAGCTCAGACACTACCTTAAATCTCAACCAAGAATTTCAGTAGGCCCTATATTGTGAGTGGAACAAAGAAATACCCAAGGAACACCTCTCTGCAGTGCTCGGGTTTTTGCAGTTAACTTAAAACAGGCAGACCAAGCAAGGAAAGTGCTGATGAAAATTGCCACCAGAAACAAGACCTACAGAGTGGTAACAATGTGTTATCCTGGAAGATGAACACTTATCTGACAAGGCAAGACTCCAGAAATACCCAGATTATCTGTTCTGATTCTCATCCCAACAAATCTGCTGGATTTTTCCTGTCAGTGAAAACATCAGCCTAGAATGGAAGCCAGCCAGCAAACCCCCTACAGGGTGACAAAGTAACCTAAACAATAATTCCGAGTCCTTGACAAGGGGTACAGTGATTGAGGACAAAGTTTGAGCAACTTTTTCCTCAGGCAGAAGACAAAACAAGTGTATTCAAATTGTACCAATCTCCTGAACTAATGTGACTGGGTCTGAAAATAAGTTAAATTCTTTCAGAATAACACTCAAGGCACATGTGGCACAGAGTTCCCAGACACTCATGTTATTGCAAAGGAGAAGAAATCCAAAGAAAAGAAACACTGGAGCATAAAGGTCAGGGATTGCTCATGACACTCCACAGTCCCTCAGAACCAGCAAATGTAGGCATTAAGTATCTCATGTTTTAAGACCTTCAGATACAAGCACACACATTTGATTAAGTAATTTTATAGCTTTCTTTATCTCTCTAACTGATGTTTAAACTGTTCCTTTAAAATGGCTTCCTCAAATCTATTTCACTTCTCTCCACTTCTCTTAAAAATTTAGATCTTCTGGTTTTAAATGCAAAATGGAGAGGGCAGGGAGTGTTATGCAAAAGCCTTCATTTAGCATGAAGGTAAAGACACAGCAGCAGATTCTTAACCTAAGCCAGCTGTACAGCAAAGTCAGAATATTGTGCATCACCTTACAATTCCACAAAGCTCAGTTACAGAATTTTAAACTCCATAGCATCAAGCTACCCTCTTATGAGCAGAGCTTCAACAAGGCAGCATTTCATGTACAACAGAGGCTTCCCAGTTCCTAAAAGCACAGAGATCTCCCCCAGATCAGCTCACCCTGTACTTACCCTCGGACAATACCATTCTCTAAATAGTTGACTTGAATGAACTTCCCAAATCGACTGGAGTTATTGTTATGTGCTGTTTTTGCATTCCCAAATGCCTGCAATAAAGCAAAATGAGTTAATTTTCAATCAAACTAAATACGTCAATGCTCAGCTTCCCAAGCTCTTCTGTTCATTGTTCAGATCCCTTTAGCTTCCAGAATAAATCAAAATACTGGGGGAACTGCAGCACACAAACACCAAAAGGGCAGCCTAGGAAGCCCCCATGTTCCTCACAGAACTCTGTGTGCTTATTATTTCCACCATGCAGGAATATTTGTGGGACTGAGGGACGGAAATAACACTTTTAGATATTTTCAGGAGTACAGGACAGGTAACCACAGGTCGAGAGTACAAATCAGCCTTGATCAGTAACAATTAGGACCTCAGAGAAGACATCCAGCACAACCACCATGAAATCACCTCTTCCATACAAAAGTCACAAACCACATCCTATTCCCCCATTTATTGCTACCACTGAAAAAAATTCCCATTAAACACAACTTTTCTTCAAGAGAGACAGAACATTAATATCTCCTTTATAAAGTTAGCCCAGGAATTTTCAAAGTTGTGTATTCAAAAAAACAGGAAAAGGACAAACAGAAAAATTTTGGTTTACAGAACAACTCGTTGGGCAGCTATTCTGCTACACATCACTGAAAAACTGAGTTTTATGATGAGGTGTTAGGAAAGAAAAAATACACATGGCACAAACTCTGACTGTGCATCTCTAATTCTTCTCAGATCATGAGTCCTCTGACAGCTGCTAATACACACAACACAAAATTGTCTGCATGAGCCACACTTAAGAACTACAAAGGAAACTTATGACATGTAAAAGTCCAGTACCATTAGTTATTGGGAATGTCTTTAAGTTTATCAACTCTTAATGATGTGTTCCCTTCTACCACACAGCATCTAAGGAAGGAAATCTCAGCAAAATGCAATTACTTGCAAAAACACCCCACTTGGGATAGACTATCCCAGCATCTCCTGCCACAGATATTTCCTCTTAAAGCTCCAAGCAATGATGTCCTCCATTAGGAAATCCTCCTCCCTAATCCAGACCCCTTGTGAAATGATTTGTGAAATGATTGCACAGAGCTGTGTAATCCCTTCCCCCACACACAGACACACTCACACATCCGGAGCACGAGGGATGTGTGAATGCACAGAGCTGTGTGCACACCCAGCCATGCTGTGCACATCCATTTAGGGCTATTTCCATGGAAAACACTGGAATTATCATCATCTCTATGTTGAAAGTCTTCCCTTCTCCTCTGGTTTTGGTTTTTTATCAAGGTACTTTTTATCAAAGTACCTTAAGGGTTTCAGCAGTGCTGCAGTGGAACTTTTGGGCCATTAATTCCAGGTTCTCCAAGCTCTCCCACCAGCAGATTTCCACCACTATTTGCATTCAGAGGATCTAAAAAACTTCCTAAAAACTAGGAGAATGTCCATAATTCTTCAGGCAACTGTTATTCCTGACCTAAAGGAATAAGTTCAAGGAGCTTTTCCTGTGCAGAGCAACTGTGCTGCAACTCCAGAAAAATGAACAGGCTTCAGCAGGGAGAGGGTTTGTATCCAGAAGTGCTCACACATGCTGAAGGTAGAGGATTTAGATCCAGAAGTGCTCACACAAGGCTGAAGGGAAAGGATTTGCATCCAGAAATGCTCACACATGGCTGAGGCTGAGCTCCAGCTTTGGATTTTCCAAGACCACACCACACATGTTACAGTGCCAACAGCATCCCCACTCAGATTTTTCAAAGCAAGCATTGCCCAGCCACCAATACCTCTTTGCAGCATTTACCCACCAATGTATCACCCAGATTTCCTTTTTTTAGAGCCCATTTTGCATGCATATGCAAATTAATAGATGCATAAAATCCAGGTCAGCTCCTTGCAGTTGCCAAACCAGCAGTGAAAGTCCTGTGACATCAGCACAGTGAATTGTGAGTACATCAAACCCCTCTTCCTCTCCAGGACAGTGGCTCAGCTCCTGCTCTCTGCAAAACACCATCCAACTTCCCATTCTGGCCTTTGGGCAATCTGCTGCAGTCAATTTTGCCAGCCTACAGAGCAATGGACTGCAAAATCATCCCAGAAAGCATTTTTATGAAGTTTTCCAACTGAGCCACCAGTTATGTCCAAGAAGGCAAACCACAGTACAGCTACATTCGCAACGCTATTTTTTATTAATAAATATTTTTGGCATTATAGAGTTAAGAAATCCCATAACTCAGGCTTCCTGAAAAACTTTTCTTAGTGATTACTCATGTAAGCAATGAATACAGTTTAAAATTAAAGGCTCTTATGATCTCATGTGTCTGGTATTTAGTCAAAGCATACAGCAAATTCTTAAAAGCTGATCTAATATTAACAGTTTTTAGGAAACTTTTCATGTACTGGTTTCCTCAGAAGAGTCTTTAACATCTACAACTTTTTAAAGAACATTCCAAGTCAGGTAACATTCTGGTGGGTATTTTTTTTTTTTGGTAACATTTAACTTTAATGACTGTTACCATGTTCTTCAAAATACTTTGAAGAGTACAAAATAAATTCAGAAGACCTGAGGGGACAAGAACATTTCAGCTAAAGATAATTAATTCTTTATATAAGCAAACCCATTTACTGTTTTCCCTTGTGAGTACATGAGAAGGCAAAACCAAAAAACTAAAACTAAATCACTCCAATGCACAACACCAGCTGTATAAAACAGGGTGAGTCAAAAATAGCAGAGCAATGGCAGCAGGAACCAGAGCTGGGATC
This sequence comes from Buphagus erythrorhynchus, assembly GCA_013400855.1. Classification (NCBI taxonomy): domain Eukaryota; kingdom Metazoa; phylum Chordata; class Aves; order Passeriformes; family Sturnidae; genus Buphagus; species Buphagus erythrorhynchus. The sequence continues at coordinate 13,333 of VZTT01075297.1, read as the reverse complement.
GCCTATTCTGGGAGGCAGGAAGTCATTCAACCCATCCTCTTACCTTGCAATGCAAGAGGCAGAAACTGGAGCCTGACACTCCAAACTTTTACAATAGGGATACATAGAAAAGGATGCAGAAAATCACCAAATTCTCCTTTTATTTGTTAAAAAAAAAAACAAAACACCAAACCCCAACCCCCACACACATGCTCCCAACATGTACCTCAGGAACACAGCAAAAATTTAATTGTTTGATAAGAATTGCCAGAATCTGAAAAAGATATTGGGAGTTTTCACTCAGCTCACCATGGCAGAACCACCACTGCACACAGACCCAGCTCCTAAAGTGCCAAAGGACAGGGGAGACTCAAATTCCACACCCTGGCAGAGGAAATGATTCCTCCAGAGCTGAACTTGGTTTAACAGTGATCCTTACAACCATACTGTGAAGTATCCACTCACCAACAGGAAATTGCAGTGTTCAGGGTAATTCTGCAATTTCTCCTGCTGGGGGATGCCCTGGGAACTCCAAGCAATCCCCCTGGCAGGACTGAATGAAGAACAAGGTGATTTTTCCCCAAGAATTGTGTGCAGCAGGAAAAGCAGGCAGCATCACATTTCTACCAGAAAAACCAGTACCATGCAAGCAAATGGAAAAAGGAAGTTCCACTCCTCCTTTGATTACAATTCTTAAATCAAACCCATGCAGAAAATGGCCTCAAAACAAGCACTTTCCCTGGAACAGAGCAGGCTACACCCACGAGGTGCATGTGCAGGTTTTGATGGCAAAAAGAAATGAAAACCAGAGCTGAAGCTCCACTGAGCTCCAGCCCATCTTATCCCGAGCACAGAGGGCTTGTCATGACAGAAACAGAGCTGGCAGCAAATTGTTCTGCTCTTCTCCACAGAACTGTAAAGCATAAAACTTGCTATGATTAAATTTTAATAGTTTCTAAATATGGTAAGTTCTAGAAAATCTGATTCCCCCCTCGCCTTATTGTGCTGTCAATAATAATTCTTTAGAAGACAAATTAATAAAAGCTTCCTGTTGGAATTTCCATTTTATTTGGCCTTAATTCTTTCCAAAGACTGGTTCAGCATCCTTGAGAAATCAAGATCACATCCAAACGGGAAGAAGCAGTGATTTTCAAAATAATATATGAAGAATTATGACACCCCAAATATTTTCATCTGTCCCAATTCTCCTCACCTCCCATTTCAGAGGGAAATGGACTTTCAGCCCACTCAAAAAGTAACTGAAATTCTGTAATAAACAGGGGACACAGAGGGTTACAATTTAACAACAGACAGAAAGCCAAGGGGAGCTCTGCTGCCAGAAAACAAAGCTCCCATTCCCTCTGCTCTCTCACCACATGCTCCTAACTCAATTTTCTGCCACTTTACTAAATTAACTGGCTTGAAGAAGAAGTTAACTTTAAGTTTCCAAACTAAATTCAGAGTCTTAGATAGCACGCTGTGCATTTCAGAGCTGAAACATACAGTTAAGCCATTTTTCCCTGATGAAAGGAAAATATAAATTTATTGGAAACTTCTTCAGTGTGTATGGAAAGGTTTAATTGTCTTGGTTGAGCCTATAAAATAAACAAAGGTTTGATTCATTATTCCCAATTTGACCCAAATAATAGTTCCCCAAGGCTTGATTCACTACTTCAAATTTGAACCCAAATAGTTCCCAAGTGTAAATTCCTTCTTAGGATTTCAATCATAAGTAACTTGAACTTAGACAATACAAGAAGGCAAAGCTTCAAGTCAGGGAACTATATTTTAACTACTAAATTTAGAAAAGGTTGAAAAAGTCAGGAGCATCTTAAAACGGAGCTTATATTTATCTTCCCACCAGTTTTAAAGAAACTGCTCTTCACTAGAGATGATCTCCCTTAGCCTGGAGATACAATTAAAACAAAAAGAAAACAACAAACCACAATCTGAGAGAATTCCTATATAGGAAAGGCAACTGAATGTCCATGAACTGTTAACGACCAGCACAAAGCTCAGCTTTAGGCATCACTGTCCATGTTTAGCCTCCCTTCCTGATCCTTTTTCTCTGCAAAGCTGCAAGCAGTGCCAAACATAATCAGAATTATTGCAATTGATCTCTGCTTAGGAGCTCCCCTACAAGGAACCTTTTAAGCTGAAATGGGTGCTGGGATGGAGCAGGAAGTGTCTGAGGTTCAGAGCTGCCCCATGACCACTCTCCTCTCACAGCCCATGTGACAGCAGTTGTGCTGATACCATGGTTAATTTTTAACTGCATTGTCTCAGCACCAGGGCTTGCATCTCTCAGATGTTTGACAAGGCAACATCAAGCAATTTAGCATCAAATCTTTCATGGTCTAGCTGTAACTCCATTCTTCAGTCCAGAAACTGCAATCAAGGAGCAAAATATTAACAATAGTTTATCTGTAAACTATTTAGAGATTTGAACTCAGATTAATCAGCCAACTCAGAAACAGGATTCAGTAAAAAATGTTTCCAATTCCCTAAGCATGAAAAGATAAAATTATAAATCCACCTCTGTAACACCCTAACTGTGCTCACCATTCTGGGCTAGAAACAGCTGCTTTAACCCCTTGAACTTTTACAGAAGGTCAGCCTACAAACAGCCCCATTTCACTTGGGTAGCAGGAAAATAAGAGATCACTAAAATGAGGAACTTCTGACCCAGAATGCAACCCATTTCTACATCATGGAAGTTTTTAGTCAAGAATATATTTTCAACTTTGATGAAGATTCAGAATAAAACTTCAAAATTAAACAGAGCATTCTCAAATAGTCTGGGCACACTAAAATTGTTTGTGCAAAAAATCCCCAGAAACACCCATTTAAGAAAAATTCCCTTGTAGCACTTTAGTTCCCTTCAGTAAAAACCCAAAATGAGTCACCACAGATGGATTTAGAAGTGACCAGTTCTAAGAGGAGCCTGCAGTCAGTTTAACTTCCACAAAGAAACGTAAGCTTTCTGTGTATCCCTCCCAAGGACCAAGAGTTGACTTTTTTTTTTAATTCTGCTTAGTGCCTGAAATTGGGGAACATGGAACGTCACTGTCAGCTGAATCAACTCTGATGCATCAAAGCAGGATAACTGGATTTCATCTTTTGTGTTCTAAGCTTACCTTTTTGATGCACACTGAATTTACAGGGATATCTGTTCAATTCTGAAAGATTGTTTTCTCATGAAAAGTATTACTAAATGCTCAGTGGAAGTCTGAGGAAATTGTGGTACTTAAGACAACCAGTCCTAGCATAGAAAACCACAAATACCTCTTTATGAACATGCCCAGATTTACACACAGCCTGTGACTCCAGCAAAGTTATGTATTTTAGTTCTGAGCCCAGGAATAGATGCATTTGTCACTCAGCAGACAAAGAGGCACACAGGACTTCACATCCCTGCCTGGCTTGACACAGCTGTACCAGGTCTGTAGACAAGGATATGAAACATTTAAATTTATCAAAGGCAGAGAGATCAGCTGATCAAACAGGGCTTTCCACTGTGACCCCTTCCTGTTTTCTGTTTAGAACTGCAAACTTGAACTCCAGCAACCAACAAGCCTCAATTTTACTTCTTCTTTCAAGCAGCTGAAAGCAACATAAAAAAGAACTTGCTTATATTCCTCATTCTTTACAGAAGAGCTTTAAAAAAAGCTTGAGCTTTTTTCATGAAGGTGTTACTACATTTGAAACTAAACCTAAAAATTACAATGGTGGTGTTCAAGCTCTTTGCTGTTGAAGATTTTGTTATGGGTGAGAATTACATCCATCCACGCCTCCAGGGTTTTTCCTTTAAGAGAGTAAAAGGGCTTAAGAGATCAGTTTAAGTTTATCCTGACATTACCTAATACCCCCTCCTTCTCACATGTTTAGTTTTGCTTTCTGCTGGAAATGCTGTAATAATTAAAAGCCAAAACTGACTCCCACTTTCTCCCCAACTAAAAATGTTGCTCTCTTCCACAAACAGCTGTAGAAATAACTCCCTCAAAAAGTGAGTTCAGTAAAGTGTTCACACACAAAGGCAGGATCAGACCGAGCAGTTGATGTTTCAGTGGAACAATATTTATGAAAAATTTGCTTATGATTTGCTTCAAATGCCAGCAAAACTTTCAGATGGAAAGCACAGGTAACATCTGCCCCAGATTATTGGTGTTTAGTGGCGCAAAGTTAAGTCATATACAAATTGCAAGCAACAGGAAGTCAAGTGAACACAATAAGGAAAACCAATTAGAAGCAGTTGGGTAACTCTGCCAAGGACCACTGCAGCCTAGTGACATTTAAACCTACACCAAGTGACAAGCCTAAACCAGTGACATTTTAAGCCTAAACCAAGTAGGTGACTCAAAAGTAGCATTCAACAGCAGTTATTTGAATTTTCTTTTAAAAAATTTGCACAGAAGGCAACTTGAGCATGAATTTACCTCGAGAACTGGTCCAGCTCCCAGGATGGTTCTCTCCACACCACTGGCGTACCCTTTCTGGCTCAGTGCCGTGAGGCAGTGAATTAAGAAGTTTGTGCTTTGGGTTTTCCCAGACCCACTTTCACCTGATATAACGATGCACTGATTCACATGTTTTTTAAGCATTGTGTGATAGGCCACATCAGCAATGGCAAAAATATGAGGCTCCAACTTCCCAAGCTGATGGTTCTCATACATCTTGACATACTTGGGGTTATAAATGGGCAGGAACTTGAAGGGGTTAATTGCAATCAGGATGCTTCCTGCATAAGTGTAGATTCTGTGCTTTAGGAAGCGGCACTTGAGATTCTCCAGGAGCGTTGTCTCAGTCAGGTTGGGCAGGTTGCAAAGGTCATCAAAGTCCTCCTGGTGCCAGGGCAGAAAACCCCTCTCCACCAAGCGCCGAGCATCGGTCTCCTTGGACAGCAGCTGCATCTGCAGGTACTTGATGGAGCCATCAGTGTTCCTCTCCTGCAGCAGGAAGTAGTACCCATCCTGCTGAGGGTGCTCGTCCTGAGCACGCCGAGGCCACAGCAAAACCCTGTGCACAGGAGAGTCGTTTATGTCAAGTACCCATTCTTCTCCTCCTGATTCTTTCACCTCCACGAGCACATAATGTTTGGAGACATCCAGGTTTAAGATATTAATCACGTCCTTGATGACATCTGATGACGTGCTGTCCTTGGTTGCTGTCACTTTGCAGCAGGGAGCACTTTCTGTTGAGAGTTGGGGGTAAATATGAAGATTGTAGGCTGCCTTTGCCTGGCAAACTGCACTGTCAGCATCTTTTAAACTCATTCTGTCCCCAGATGGGCTTCAGTCTGCCACCCCTGCTTAATGTGCAGTGCCCATTGTCTGAAAAAAAAAGAAAAATGAAAAAAATCAGGTGTTAAAAGGTGTGTACAACAGATGTTATTTTCTGCAGGATGAGAACACAGTTATTACATAGTGTATTTGTTCTTTAATAATTTACTATCAGTGATATTATTTCAAAAGCCTGTTTGGGACACCCGATGGAGTAGAGAGCTGCCACAGCACCCAGCCTCCTTCCACTTTTCCTTCTATTCCCATGCCACCCCTTCCTCTCTGACATGGCACACAAGAATTCATACAGGCCAAAGCAAAGCAAACCAGGATCAATGTCCAGATTAAAACTTCCTTGTTTCCCCAGGTCAGTTTTAGCCCAGATGCTTTCTTTGACCTGGTTCATATAAACATTTATCCACCCTCTCACAGAAACTTTTCCTTAAAGCTGCACCAGCAGCTTGAGGCAGAAGCAGCGTTTGGTCACTTCTTAATTCAGCAGTGACGGTTTAGAGCAGCCATGAGCTGAGGCAGAGGGATCAGTGCACATGGACACAAGGAGGAAAATGGTTCTGACACTGAAACCCACTTTTTTCCCCCTTATTTTCCCTAACTAAGCTTCTTCCATGAGAGGTACAAGACAGATACAGCATCTACCCCACGGAGAGGAAGCAGAGCCCCCAGCTGCCTGGAGCAGACGCTGCTGTTGCTCCCTCAAACACACCACAGGGGTTTCTTCACCACGGATCATTTACACAGCCAAGAGACTGCTCATTCCACTTGAGTGAACCACATCCTTGCTACACAGGGTTTGAACATGACTTTTATCTTCCATCTTAGGCAACAAAGTAAAGTTAAGTCTTATTGCAGCTACTTTTCAGCAGTAAACAAGATCCTAAATACCCCACTTCATTCACAAGCCTTTATACCCATCACATCAACTCCTTCTTCAAGGGGTTTGGGGACCTCATTCACCTCCATTCATCTCCAAAACCATTCATTGCTTTTCCCCCCTTCAGCCTTGGTGCAGGCCAGACACGTAACTCCAGCCTACCACCAACCTCAGAAGCCAACCTCTTCCTCACTGCCAAGTTAAAAGTCTCTAGACTCTGTTACCATCTGTGTCTGTGCCTTTCCTCTCATCTGCAGTTTGGTGTCACCAGAACTAAGTTTGCCCACGCTGCTTTAGCTCCACAGTTCCTTTGCTTATCAAGGGATACTAAAAGGAAAGTAATGAAGTACCCCTTTGTTTTAGCAGTCTGTAAAACTTCTTACTGAGAATAGCAGTTCAATTTTTGCTTCAAGAACAAAGTGTTCTAATTATACACTGACATGCCAAATACGTTTTTTTAAAAAGAGGAAAGAGGCAGAGAAATGCCAAAGGAGTTACTTTTTGCCACTAAACAACTGCACAGGAACTTGCACAAGGCCACAGAGAGTAATCATTTCAAATTAAACTCAGTAGAGTTGGAGGCTTTTAGCTGCCACTTCCAGTGCAAGTAATGAATCACTTCACAAAACATATGACAGAACTGTGGCTCATGAACAGCCTCTGAGGAGGGAGCTGTGCTTTCAAGGACTCTGCAAGGCAGCTTACACAGACACTGCCACACAAGCTGGATCATTTGTAGTGGCTACTCATCAAAAGGAAGGCTGAATAAGCCACAGATGGCAAGACAAACCACAACACATCTCTGATCAAACTGTATGATCCACCCAAGAATGTTTTTCCCCATTAAATGTCATTCTTCATTCATTAAGGAGGGCTGGTTCCAAGAACCTGGCCATACAAAAGGCTGGAGCAGTGAGCTCCAAGTGCCCTCTCCATTTCCTGTAATTATCACTGACCAGTAAAGAAGTATGAAGTGCCTTGGAAGTAATTAAGCAAGTGTTAAGCATTCTTAATATATGAAAGCTCAGACCTTGGCACAAAGTAAAATGTACAGCAGACTGCTGTTCATGGGGAAGATCCATCTGAGCACAGACAGAAAAATAGAACAACAGTGACCATTTTCCTCTCCAGCTACTCAGCCAGTTCAAGGGACACAGCCTTTTGCAGACTTCCTTTTTTCACCCCCCAGCAATTAGTTTCAGACACACTGAAACTGTCTGAAAGTCTGCTGAGTTAGAGGAAGTCCCCTCAGTAAGCATTTTGGCCAAAACAGCTCCCTAAAAAACGTTGCACCAGCTTTTTGCCAACACAGAAGAGCAGAACCTCAGTGCTGACCTGTGACTTTACTAATACACATTTCCTAACCTTGTCTCATGTCAGCCACCAAAGTTTGGAACATTGCTCAAGATCCCAGCTCACACTTTCCAAGGGGGAAATCAGAGTGCAGATGCCACTTCTCTATGAGTGACAAACCCAGTAGGTTCTGCTCAGGTGTTTACGACTGGAAAATTCAATTTTTCCATCTGAGAATGTCCAGATATTGCAGAGGTTTGAGGAAAACCTGCTGGTCTCCTACTAGTTGTGATTTTCCTAGAAAGGATATCAACTTTATTTGATGACAATACTGCTCTGAAAGAGACAGACCTCAGGCTTCCCACTAAACAATTTTTCAAGCCACAAATTAGAACAAAAAAGCAAAAGAGCATTCACTGGACAGATTATAAATTGGTTACCTACTAAGTCCCAGTATTCAACTAAGGACAGGTATCTTCAAGCAATTGGAGGATAAGTTCCTAATGAAGTTGGATTCCTGGCATCAAAGTAAACATTTTCATGGTGATTCTAAAAGAAAAAAAAGAGTTACTGATAAAGAATATGTCATAGAGAGATTGAGAAAGAAGCAAGTGAGCAAGAAGTTAGATCAATTATATAATTCAGTAATATAGGAGCAAGAAAACAACTGCTAAAGGAATTTCAGCTGAGTTTACAGGTATATAAAACCTCAACTTTATCCAAGAACCAGTCTATATCAGAGGGATGGAAGGGGAGCTATCCTGAGTTAGGTTTGAAAGCATAGCAAGGAATTATTTGAACACAGTATTCTACCGTAACACCACAAGCATGACAGTAAATCCAATCTCCAGATAAACATAAATTAATATTTTGTTAGGCAGCCATATTACCCTGGTGCTCAGAAGATACATGACCAACACAGCACCTAGAATAAAACCAAATTTCAATTAAGGAGCTAAGGGCAGCAACAACAAGAACAAACCCAAATCTGTGAGAAAATACCCCCCTTACAGCCAAACATTCTGCAAGCTTTGTCTGTGAGGAGCACACAGAGGACACTGTTATCAGTGCAGGCCTTGCACAGGACCTGCACTTGGGTACAATCACCAGGCTGGAGGACAAAGCCACAACACAAGGCAGAGGCTGGAATTCACAGCTAAACAAACCCAGGCAAACATAAGACATAAACATCACCAGAAGGTTAAACTGCACTGCAAGAACTTAACTGACACCAGTGAGGCTTGGCTGCCAAACCTCTTTTTAGAAAATCACCCAGTCCCCAGTAACTAAGCTGCCTGACAATTAAAAGAGTTAATTAGGTACCACCCTCTTGTTTATGTGAAGAGCAGTCTGAAGAGATGATTGCAATGATTCCTGCTCATTTTATGATCTCAAATTATTCCGACAATTTTTAAGCAATTGAAATATTTATTGTGATTTGGCTCATCAAGGAAGCACAAGCCTGAATTCAGGTGAAGAGAATACTGGAAGTAAAAGGAGAAATACAAGAAAGAAGGTAATACTGAAACCATACAGGTCAGCATGCAAACCCTGCAGCCCAACCACCACTGATGGGTTCTGTCTGGAGGTGGAAATTCTGCAGTTACCTCAAGTTCTTTCAATACCCTTTCATATAAGAAATCACTTTTCAATATACGGAAGAGGAAAAAAATCTGTAACTTTATTTTTTGGTCAGACAATTTTAGTAACAAAACCAAAAAATCCAATTCTGAATAGTAATTTTGATGGTATTTTGTGTTTTCTAGACTCCATTAAGCCAATTAATTTTTTAATAGGCATTAAAGCCAAGAGTGTCCACTTAGTAGCAGAGTGCAGAGAGCCTTGCCCCAATCAGTGCAGGGTATCTCTTTAGTTTAAATAAGGCCATAATTTGAAGCCACATATTTAGTCAATGAATCATGGTGAAGCTAAAAAGGGAAAGCTACCATTACAGCAAAATTGTTGAGGATGAACTGTATAATATCCCAGTTTCTCGCATTTTCATGTGCATTTCCACTGCTGCATTCCTCAAAGGGAAGGATTCCAGCTTCTCCCACTGCAATTCTCAACACAAAAGTGGAAAAGTACCACAGGTACCTGAGCTCTGATATCCTTAAACCCCAGAACTGCCAGTGACCATCCCCAAAAGAGACCAATCTGTTTGGGCAAATTGAAAACATTTAGCAATTTCAAAAATATTCACTTATTACTGACCTTGATTTCCAAAGCAAAGAATTTCCAGCAAATTGGGCTACAGAGACATCTTAAAGTTTCTACAATTAACTGTGCAATTAACAGGTCAGGTAATGATCCTTGTCATACCTCATACCATAAAGACAGGTACTGTTAATTGAGCATAATAGATTTTAATTTTTTTTCAGTATTTCAGGTATTTGTAGATTACCTGAAAACCACTTCATGTTGTAGTCACACTTCAATGTTTTCCTTGGTTATAAAAAATTCAGCTGGACTAAACAACTTTAGATCCTTGGTTTTCTTTAACTGAAACTCTTGGATTTTTTGCTCCAAAAGGAGGAGTTCTGAATGGACCACACAAAAATTACAACACATTTGTTACTACTCTTTGCAATCACCCTGCAGGGAAGTTACTGCCCCAGAGTGCCTGACAAAGGAGAAGCTGGGCTGCAATGTGGTGTAACACAGGAAAAAGTCAAAGAAATCACTTTTGTTGCAGGCAGTTCCTTCTCAGTTACCTGCTCCTGGGAGCCTGATCACAATCTCCACCCCAAACCACCCCTGATGCAGCCTCCACTTCCTCTGAATGACTCAAATGCTGAATTTCACCTCAAAACACAGATCTCTTATCAGGCTTTACAGTGATGTTCGATGTTATTACCTTATAAAAAGTGTGATGTCACAGAGTTACAGATGCACATCAGAGTACAACTCAGAAAATGTGGCCCAGCTGAGGAACCAAGGCAAAGCAACTGAAGGAGTCAGAAGTAAAGAATGCAAGCCAAAAGAACTTTGGGGGCCATTCTACCACCTTTTGTAGTTTCCTTAATTTTTTCCTTAACAGCACTACAGCTGTCAACAAAGGAAATAAAAGTTTCACTGCTCTAATGTTGCATTTACACTGACGAGAAACTTTTAAAAGAAACTTTAGGCTGAACTTGTGCGTGAACAGAATGTACACATGTCAAAAATAGCTTTAAAAGTACTTCTCTTGTTTAATATCAATGGTCTTTACAGAAAGGGCAGATTTTTCTGGAATCTGCATTGAGTTTCATTTGGTAATCAGAGACACACAACACAATAAAGCCTTGATAAAAGCAACTCCACAAGCCACGCTTAAGTCACTTGATACACCAAGAAAACACAATATTCTACAGACAAAACCTTTTAATTTTCATTTTGTGAAATAAAGACATTCCTAGTCCTTCCTATTGGAAAAATAAACCCTTATCAGCATCTCAGGCTTTACTTCTCCTTGATATTAGCATAAACAGGCCTTGTTTGTTAGAAATGTGATAAACACCTTCAGCCTTCAAATTCACAAAAAAAGCACTGAGCCAAAACATTTTGTTGAATTAGAGTCTTTCACTCTTTTCCTTGACTGCTGAGATAGCCAGTACTGTTGCATTTTTTAGGAATTCTGCTTTTTAAATGTCTAGGATATGCAAATCCTGCCCTTTGACCTTCTAGCTGAGGAAAGGCCATATTTAGCCTCAGTGTGCATGTGAGTCAAACACATTATTCATGCACAGGATTATTCAAGAGGTCTAATGTTTGAATCACTATGGGTCAGAAAACTGTCTGCACAGAGTATTCCTTTCTAGGTTAACCTTGTTTAAATCTTTCATCAGTTGCATTTACACTTCCTAAATTATTCAGCTCCATGGGAGTTTTGGGTTCCACAGAAAAGCCCAGACCCGGGAGTCTTCCCACTGGGAATGCACAGTTTGTGCAGGCAGCTGTCACTGCAGGAGCTGCAACATTCAACTTGTGAAAAAGCTTTTTGTTGAGACAAACATTCAAGCACAGTAACAGAAAAAAAAAAAAAAAGAAAAAAAAAAAGAAAAAAAAAAAGAAAAAAAAAAAGAAAAAAAAAAAGAAAAAAAAAAAAAAAAAAACCAAAAACAAGAAAACCACCAAGCCCCAAACTGTACAGTTCTACAAAACACTTTGCATTATTGCAATAACTCCCGAGTTTTATGTGAATAAGTAAGGATTAAAAATTGAGGAAGTGGCCTCGGATGCATCATCCTGAAAAGCACAATGTTATTGGACTTCAGATGTAGGGCAGGCAGAAAACCCTACAGCAGCGCAAAGACAAAAAAACCTAAGATGAACTCTTTTCTAATAAAAGCCATTTTAAAAGTGAATCGTGGAGCTAATATGAATACACATTAAAAGCACCCCAAGCTGCTTCCCCTACATTTAATGGATTTGTTCCTGACAAGATTCTGAGTTAAAGACACCCAGGGCTCACTAAAACTTGCTGGGTGTGACACCAACATCCTAAACCGGAATGCAAGGTTGCCCCACGCTGTTACTTTAGGGCAAGTTCTTCAGCCCTGGATTCCAGCTAACAGGCCTGAAATCAAAGAGCTCCTAATTACCCATGACAAACTTATTTGCAAACAGCTTGGCAGACGCACCGATACCGATCCACCTCTAGGAGTACCGTGGGAGGATGCTGATGACATCTTTGAAAGGCTAATTGCATCTGCCAGGAGCTTGAGATCATCTCCAGCCCTTTGCTCCACTGCCACCCATTTCCAGAAGGTGAAATCAAAGAATGCCGAGCTCATTTGCATCCAAAGTGCTTCTCGCTTCTCACAAACACGAACTGCAAATAAAGCTGGGCAAGAATTTTGCCAAAATACTTACAGAATAACAGAAAACAAAGCTAAAATGATACTGGGAATTCATATTCCACCAGGATCACGCATACCTGTATCAGACCTATGGCCAGAATTGTCATGAGTCAGGATAGGAGTCTGATACTTTTAGTCTAGAAACATGTAACAAAGGATGTTCCTAGCTTGCAAAAGTTTTACTTCCCAGAGATTGCAAAACCAAGCTCGCCAGAAAGACAGAGCACTATCGACATCCACACAGCAAGAGGCACGATTCAATGGGGCAATGACAGGCATCACACAAAGCACGACCTCAGCACAGCAGCAGCACCGACTGTCAAGAGCTGCCCGAAAGTAACACAAAGAAACAAAAGAACCCTGAGAGTTTTAACGAAATTTTGAAAGATCGTGAGATATTTGTCTGAAAGATTACAGGCTGCTCATACCGAGACTCACACGAAAAAGCAGAACACTGTGTGACTGAAAAGTCACAAGCAGGAGACGGAAAAGAACAGGAGCTGGAAGTAACAAACACCGTGCCCTGTTCAGGCTCTGCCCGAGAGACACAGCCGGGCGCCGGACACTTCCCCTGCCCTGGGCACCGCCAGCTCCTCGGGCACAGCTGGCACGAAGTCAGCGAGCAGCACCGCATCTGCCCCGAGCCGGGCACAGCCCCGGAGCCGGGCACGGCCCCGAGCACAGCCGAGCTCCCGACGGCGCCCCGGGGAGCCGCTCCGGCCCCGAGCTCCTGAGGGCGGCGGCGAGCCCCGCCTGGAACACCCCTCAGAGCTGACCCCCAGGCACCCCCTCGGACCCGACACCCACACGCCCCCTCACAACTGCCCCGGCCGCCTCGCAGCGCTCGGTGCGACACCCGGTCCCTGCGAGGCACCGCCACCACAGCGCTGGGTAGACCGCAGCGAAGGAGCAGGAGGGATGTGGAGCAGGAGGGATGTGGAGCAGGGGAAGGGGAGCGCGGGGCCCGTTACCTGCGCCGGTGTCGAAGCGCGGCCGCCCGGCCCCGCCGCCGCCACAGGCCCCGCGCGCGCCACTTCCGGGTGGGGGGG
>VZTT01075296.1:14795-25980 GCA_013400855.1 Buphagus erythrorhynchus | reverse complement strand
GGGGACTCTGTGTTGCTTTGCTTTGCACAATTGAGATCCTTGGTTTCTTCTACCTGTGCAGTGCCCCCAGTCACCCCCAGTCCCACCTTCCACCCCAGCAGCATCTCCTCACTGCTCAAGACCACAGGCAGCCCACGGTTCAGAGGGTGACCTGCCCCAGCACATGGGGGACAGGCTTTGCTGTCCCTGCCACACATGAAACGATGGCAAGGGTCAAAGCCATGAGGCTTGTGTTCATTCATAAAGACTGACAGCCTGGACCCAAATTTGCAGATAAAGTAATCAAACCTTCTATCTCTAAAAAAACCCAACACATTAATAGCAACCTGCTCTTTAATGCCCCAGTAATCTGGTGGCATTTCCACGCTGCTTGTCAGCTAAGCAGCTCTGGCACCATGAGAAAATAGGAATGGATTGAGCCTTGGATTTTTTACTTGGATAAAAACCACACTGTGCATATCTCAGAGGACTCTGCAGTCCAAAGAATCTGGATATGCTGGGAAACAGATGAAAATGTATGTAAGCAAGCAGAATAAGCAAGTGACATTTGCATCCTTTCCAGGAGAACACACACCTGCAATTACCTTCCTGACTCTCTGGTATCCTTGTCATTAAAGCACCAAATTCAGTTAAGCATTTTTCCTTCAAATGATGGATGCAAAGTTACAATTGGGCTCAGCTGGAAAGCCTCCCACAGTTCAGGGCAGGACTCACACATGGTTATTGCTCTGCATTTGTTCTGGTGTTCACAAATTTCCATCTGCATGTGTATTGTCCACAGCTTTGCCAAACTAGTATAGCATGTAACATTGTCCTACTGCTGTCAGACCCTCACAGGGGTACTCATCTGTAAAGTGCATGCAGAGCAAGGCCAAATTAAAGCATTCTAAGAAAATTAACTCAGAAAATAGTCTGGGACTACAAACTGCATTGTCATGGTCATTTCTGAGGAGTGTGCTCTGTCATGACCTTTCCTCCCCATACCTAATCTGAATCTGCCTTCTGTCAGCTTAAGGCCATTTACCCTGGTCTTGTCACTGCCTGCCCATGGAAAAAGTCCCTCTCCAGCCCTCCTGTAGGCCCTCATTTATATAAAATACCCAATATAATATCCAGCACACTCTCACTTTGGCAAAGGGACACTTCCAACTTTGGATGGCTTCCCCAACTTAAGCAATGTCCCTTGATCTCAGTGCACACTGGGACCTGTCCACCCTTTGAGCCTCAAACCATGCCTGCTCTGAGAACATCCCATCATACCTCTACCACTGCTTCCCTGAGCCCTGCCTCCCCCAAAGCCAAGCCCTTGAGGTCCTCTCTCTGCTGGATGGCTCCTAAGATCAGCTTGCCATGCTGCAGGATGACCTCAATGGTTGTGCTCTCACTGGTGGCCACTGAAGGTGAAAATGGAAAGCAAAGGTATTAAAAACACAAACTCAAGGAGAACCTGAAGCTGAGCTGTTTACAGGAGTGACTTCATGGCACAGAAAACAGCAAACTACTACATTCAAGCTCTGGTTGTACTAATTGCAGCACTAACATCCAACACAAGGTCCTTGCAGACCTCTCTTCTCACTGCTTGTCCAACTTTGGGCAGGAAGATCAGGTTTTCCAAGGTATGATGCTGAAAGAGACAGTGACAACTCAAAAGGCAAGGCATGGTTCTCCCAAGACTCAGGATTTCTTCTCTCCCTCATTATAGAGATTCCAATTTCTGCAGAGAGCAAGCATTCCTAGACACAATTTGCCTCATCTGAGGACAGCCACATGAAAATTGGCTGGATGCAGAGGCCAGAGGTGCTGGTTTTTCCAGGCAGAGCACAGAGGGGATGGGGGAGTTCAGATGGAGGCACCTGGCTGCAGGTGAAGCCCAGCTCTGGGGCAGCTCACACAGCCAGGCTCTGCTGCACTCACCACCAAACTGACCACTCCTCACACTTGTGTGAGAGTTTGACAACAATTTAGAGGTCTGTAAGTCAGTGTTGGATCCACTCCACCGAGAAGGAGCTCTGAGATGCCCTGGCTCATGTCCCTCTCATGCCCTTGTATCACTATCAAACACACCAACATTTTACACTCAGTTGGCCCAAGGTAATCACAAACTCAGTGGGCTGAGTTGCCCTTGGTGAAAATGTTAAAGGCACACAAACCAGACTTGTGATTGCAGAGCAGCTGTAGCACTTTCTTCTCCCTCTTAAACCAAAAAAAAAAAATGCAAGTTTAACCTCATTCCTTTCTCCTATCTAATTCTAAGCTGGATCTGCTAAGTTTGCCTTCACAAATCAGAGAAATGATGACTCCAGAGTAAAATCCCAACCCTTTAAAGACACCCCAGCATCAAGACACGATAGACTAAGTCAAGAAGAGGAACAGTGTTTATTCAGGATAATGAAGAGAATTGGGCAAAATCTACTGTGTCCCAAAAGTAATCTAGGATCGTACTTGTCACTTGATTACTTGATAAATAAAACTGGAAATTGGCAAATACATTAATCTGAAAAGGATTTTTTCACCATTTCAGTTACTAAGTTGAAGAAGATACACAGTTATACTTCAGTGGGAGAAACCAAACCCAAAACCTGTAGTTCATCCCAGACATCCATGCATGATTTTTGTGCTTGTGTCTTTTACTCATTCTGATTCAGTACCAACCACAACAATCCATCATTCTCACAGCACTCCCTGGGAGAAGAGCAGGAAGCACAGCTTGGGAAAAAAAGGTAAAGTCTCTGGGACCCAGAAAATGCACAGTGCCATGTGAGAAGAGAAAACTCTCTGGGATGGGAAGGAAGCAATGGCAGGCTGGGGAAATATTCAGTGGAAGATTCTGAGCTACCATGAACAGCTCCCTGAGCAAAGACTTCTTGGAGACACAAATCTGATCCCCAGCAGAGCCAAGGGAAATTCACAGATGAAATATTTTCCTTCTTCTCCCATTGGAATGATTCTGATTTATGACACAAAATTGAGTTGTTATGAATGCACTCAACTGCTCTGCCACCATGGCAAGGTGATCTCAAGAACCAGCACATGCCCTGGGCCACAGTGCAGGACCTTCTGCTGCCATGGGACACCAAAGGTACCACCAGTTAATCCATCAGTTGCCAGCAGACTCACATCATCCCCTGTGGGAAAAAGGAAAAGTACAGAACTCTCAGAAAGCTGTGTGAAAGCAAATCTCAAGATGGAGAAATGCAAGAATGCTAAAGATGCAAGGACAAGAAACAATATGGCTATAAGCTGTGTAGAGATAGGCCCCATCCTATTGTTTGTATGTATATGTATTTATGTAAATATAAGATTAAAAAAATCCCAAAGCCAACTGTCCCCCCCTCCCTCTTCATTTTCATCATAAGAAATATTTGTGCCCTGCTTGTTCAAGCTGCAATTTGAGGAAATTCAGTTCTGTGTAATTAAGGAATGCCCCTCCTTGGAATGGATATTACCATGAGATAATTAACCATGCTGGGAATCTGGTGTTTTGAGAAAGCAATCGTGCTTAACAAATGACAAAGCCAAGTGCCTGTCAGGAATGTTTGCTACAGAGGAAATTATCAGCATTATGAGCACAGTTTTGCTTTCTATTAAATCCTCATTTACATTTAACTGCATGTTAATTTAGTTTTAAATTTTATCTGACTTCAGAGTCTCTTGATCTGAATTGTTCAGGGTGTGCCTAAACCCACCTAAACTTGGAAGGTTGTCCCACCAGGCAAAAGATGGGGGCTCCTGAGTCCCTGAGCCATGACAGGCAGGCAGCAAACAATAAAATCCCACCAAAACAAGCAAGAGGAGTGGCCTGGCCATCCAACAGAAGGATGTGTAATGGAAGTGTGGGATTCCCATCAGCACACTCTGCTCCACGCAGGAGACCACGAGTCAGTGACCAACACAAGCAGAAATGCTACCTAGATCAAGGAAAGAAGCACAGCCCAAAAAAAAAAATTTCCCCCCATCTCCCTCAATCACAAGGAGTTCCAAGTAAGACACTGTCTGTATTTAACATCAAGACATCTCCAGCTTAGGGGAATTTTTATATATTTGTTTTCAAAGGCAGTCCCTACCATACAGTAAAGTCACCAATGGAAGTTCAGTTTACCCATACCTTTATCAGCAGAGATGTTTGCTGTTTCCACCAAGTTGTCTGGCAGAAGCTGGAGTCCAGGGAAGGATGCTTTCACAGCCCCCAGAAACTTCCACTTTCAGGGTTTTCTCCTCATCCACCTTCCTGAGCAGATTGTCCATGGCCTCTCTCTGAGAGCTGCCTTCACAGCAACCCAAAACTACCTGTAACAAAAAAAACACACACAAAACTGTCTGTGACAGCTTCCTACAAACTCTTGGATCTGAACAGAGATCAGAGAAACAGAACAGCATCACAATATTGCACTAGATCCCTACCCCCTGCTTATACAATTTAACAGAAAGGGGTTGTGGGGTGGCACTTACAGGAACACCCAAACATGACATGTCACCTTGAAAACAAACTTGGGGGGTTCTTCCACCAAGTCCAGCTCTTGGAAGTGGCTGATGAGCAAAAAGTAATTTTTAAAAGAAAGCAAAAGTAGACTCAAAGAGAGTGTTCAAAACAATATTTCATGTAATATTTTTAGTGAATACTTTTAAAACTGACAGTCTCGTTTCCCTTGTCTCCGCAATTTTTCTGCTTGCCATCAAAAGACTGATGGCCAGAAGAAAATACTCTTATTATTTAAATAAGCACCTATTAATTGAATTACAGGTCTGTGACGAGGCCACATGAAACATCTCTTACATGAGATGCAACCACAGTAGTTTGGAAAAGCTCTGGGATGCCAGTAAAATACCTCCAAGGCTCCTACAAGAGAGGCACTTGGCAAATACAGGCTGACCTCCTTTCCACCATCATCATCCTCCTGAGCAGAACCTCTGCAGGGCACCAGCCCAGTTCCCTGATGACAATAAGCACTACACTGTCCTACCAATAAAATTATTAAGATCTGTCCTAAAACTAGTTACATTTTTGCTCCCTCTCCCCTGGTTGGTAAGCTCTTCCACAGCCTCATTCCCCTGCTGATTCTTCTAATTTTCAGCTGAAATTTATTCATGGCCAGTGTATGTCTGTTTGTTCATGTGCCAACATTATCTTTTAGCTTAAAAAGCCTTTTAAACTCTCTGAGGTGTTTACTCTACCCTTCCTCTCTGATTTCATTATAAGAGCATGATCATATTCCCTCTCAGTCTTCATTTCCCTTGTCTAAATAAGGCAGCTCCTCTTATAAAACAGCTTCTACACTCCCCTGGACTTCCCACTGCAGATGTGTCAAGTTCCAGTATGAATTCACCTTTTTTGAACCAGACTGGAACAGAAATTTTGGAGGAGGTCTTAACTCTTAGTTCTCATTACTGCACCCAATGCATACCCCTCACTTCATACCACCACACCAGTCAATTCTCACTACTCAGTTCTCCAGCCATGGAACTCATACAGAATCACAGAATCATTTAGGCTGGAAAAGCCCTCTAGGACCACCAAGATCACCCATCAGCCAGCACCACCACCCATGTTCACCACTAAGCCATGTCCTCAAGTACCACACCCACACATCTTTTAAATCTCTCCAGGGATGCTGACTCCACCAGTGCCTTGCCAGTGTTTGATAACCTTCACAGTGAAGAAACTTTTCCTAATATCCAATGTAAACCTCTCCTGGCTTAACTTGAGGCTATTTCATCTTACCCTGTTACGTGTTACATGGGAGAAGAAACCAACTCCCACCTGGCTTGGGGCTCCTTTCAGGGAGTTACAGGGAGTGAGAAGGTCCCTCCTGAGCCTCCTTTTCTCCAGGCTGAGCTGCCCCAGCTCCCTCAGCCACTTCTCGTGCTCCTTCTCTGAACACTTGAGTTCTTTTGCCATGAGGTGCCCAAAACTGAACACAGTTCATTCTTCTCTCTCTTGCAGATCCTCCTGTGTGGACAAAAGCTTTTGATTGTACTCATCATCAAGCTTTGCTAAACATTGCCAGCTCCCACAGTCTCTCCTCAAAGAGAAATGCTGCAGGCCACTCATCACCTTTGTGGCTTCTGCTGGACCCTCTCCAGTAGCCCCTTGTCCTTCTGGGGCAGAACTGGCCACATCACAAGTGGAGGGGCAGGATGACCTCCCTTGACCTGCTGGTCCCAGTCTTCACAATGCCCCCAGGATCCCACAGGCTGCCAGGACACACTGCCAGCTCATGGGCAGCTTGTCACCTACCAAGGTTCCCAGGGCCTTTGCAGCAGAGCTGCTCTCCAGTAATTCAGCCCCCAGGCTGTTCTGGTACTGGGGATTATCCTTCCCCAGATGCAGGACCCAACACTTGCCCTTGCTGAACCTCATTTGTTTTCTCTCCACCCAGTTCTCCAGCCTATCAAGGTGCTGCTGAATGGCAGCTCAGCCTGCAGGTGTATCAGTCACCCCCTCCAGTTCTCTATCATCACCAAACCTGCTCAGGGCCCATTCTATCCCTTCATCCAGGCTACTGATAAATACGTTGGATAAGTATTGAGCCCTGAGGAATGCCACTGACTACAGGCCCCCAGCTGGATTCTATTCCACTGCTCACAACCCTCTGCCATCCAGCCAGCTCTTGATGCATCTCATTGTCCATTTATCTAACCCACATTTCCTGAGCATACCTACAAGCACGTTGTGGGAGACAGAATCAAAAGTCTTGATGAAGCTGAGGCAGACACCATCCACTGCTCTCCCCTTGTCAACCCACCCTGCCATGCCATCATAGAAGGCTTTCAGATTGGTCCTAACTGATTGTTGAGACATGTCATTTGAGTTATTTTCCTTCAGCTGCAGGAAATTTCTGTTTCTGTGTTCCTCCTGGATCAGGCTCCAGGCTAAGCTATGAATTTCCAGGTCATCTCTTCTCCTTATTCTTTTTCTTGGTCAGACAGTATCTGCTGAGATGCCCAGCAGCCTGATGTGCCACAAGCCTCTCCACAGCTCTACAGTTTGGTTGCTTGTCAGACGTTTCAGCCATTCCCTGAATGTCCTAAAGCTCTTCCTCACTCACTCAGGTCTGTAACCTCTCATATAAGATCTTCTCTCTCATTCAGGATGCAAACTTCAGAGAGTTCCCCTACCTTTAACATAAAAGAAACTAATCCAACAGCTCCTCCTGCACTCTAATGAGCACCTGAACTCCTTAATTAGTTTCTCTCATTTCTAAATATCTGTCCTTTTATAGCCCAAACTGTTAGTGAAGCTGCTGATGTATTCTCCCCTTCAATTCACACCAATCTGCTTCTAGATCCCTTAGTCTGAAGTCCTCATCTGAGAAAACACAAAAAGAGGTACAAGAGCAGCATCCTTTGGGGAGCTCCTGCTGTAACCCACCACTGCTCCCAGGCAGAAATGTCCCTGGCAGTGGGAGATGCAGTGGTGACATTTTAAGACTTATTTTGACACCACCAGCTGAGACAATCAGAAAACATCCCCCAATTCCGCTTGCAGTAGGATTTCTCCATCCCCAGTGTACCCAGTTAAGATTCCTGCAGTGGCCAACAACCTGCTTGTACCATCCCTGATACCTGTCTGAGCTCTGCAGCAGCTTGGTTTGAGCACCAAGGTCTGCAGGCACTGCAGTGAAAGGGGAGAGAAACCACACAGCTCAGAATAGCCAGGTGCCTTCTAGAAGAGAGCCTGAACAGAGGGAAAGGGCTGATGGTTCTACTACCTACTCTGATTTTCTGTGTCACTCTGAGCTCTGCAAAAACTAAGCAGTGTGGGGTACCATGCAGGAGAATTTGCCCACTCTTCCTCTGTATCCCCTTTATTTCTCTTAATCCAGTATCCAAATCCTCCACCCCTTCCCAATTACAGAAACACCAAAAAAGCCACAGAAGTTAAGCACTGAAAAAAGAGAAAGGCTAGATTCAAAAGTTACCCAGAAAAAACAGAGATTTACAAAGACACTTCATGAAACATCATGTCCTGGTTTTCCAGCAAAGAAAATCAAACTTGCTCCATTGCATAGCTTGGACCAGGCACAGAAAGAACCTGGCTGCCAAGAAAAAAGGCTGTTCCATGAGAAACTTGTGCTTGTCTTGCTGAATAACTGTGTAGCTGAGGCAGTGACAGTGAGAAGAAAAAGGAAAGCCTCATCCTTATGAATCTTTGGAGAACTAGATCACATCCCTGCCAGCTCAGAGCTCCAGTGCAACACTGGATGAACCAGGTAAGAGGAAACCTTCAGAGGTGGCTGCTAATTCCATGTTTGTTTTCCCAGTCCTACACCTGAGACACCAGAGATCCCACCTGCACACATCATGGGTCCACCATTTTAATCATTTTAACTTCTAGAATAATTAAACACTTTCCTACTTGTCTTGGGGGGAGGGGGTGGAATTAAACAAATAAACCTCCCCAAGGTCAGTCTGCACTTGGCAATTTCTCTCATGTTTTCTTGTGCCACAGCAGGACAGAGCTCTGCCCACAGCCTCACTGGAGTGCTCCCCAAATGGATCTGTCATTTGAGGGAAACTGGGCTGAAACAAGAGCACAAAGAGATCCCATAGAGAGAAGCAGGATTTCATATTCAGAGCAGGGTTTGGAGGCTGTGTAGCAAACAGAGCACACAGTGACTGGTGAGGATGAAAAGAAATACTGTTCCACCACCAAATAAGGCAGGAGCTCTGCAGTACGTCTTGATGCAGTTACAGGCTGTATCTGTGCCCAAGGAGCAGGATTAGATGGCAGAATGGTTTTGGTTTATTATTGAGGGGTTGTGTTTGCTTTTTTCAATGTGAAGGGAGATAAAAATTTGCTGAGTTTTGACCACCTAATTCTATGAAGTCAAAGAGAAGAGAGCAGGGAAAAGGTGAAGCCTTTAAAAGAAAGGCTGCACTGCAATATGAACAGGCATATATGAAAATCCTCATCTCCCCACTGCTGATGGAGCTTCAGCTCCAGGCCCCTCACATGGGTCTCTGCTGACACCCACAATGCCCCCAGCAGATGCCAAGGCCTTTGCTGTGCTCATACCCTGCACTCTCCTCTCACATCTCCATTCCAGGCTCAGCTCTGTGCTTTTGGAGGCAAAAATTCATCAGTCACCAGTCACACCCCAGTCACACCAGTCACACCCCAGCCCATGAGGACAGGACAGATCCTCTGTCAGCAATACTCTTTTAGACACCCTATTCCAATCTGTGTCTGCTCTCAGGGATGCTCCATGCTGGATGTGGTGAGGGACCATGAGACCCTAATTGAGGGGCTTATGAGCTGGACAGAAGTTCTCAGCCCACCTGTTGTGGCCCTGGTCAGGCTTACTCAGGCAGAAAGCAGAGATCATTCATGCCACTGAGCACAACTTTCCATTCACTATAATCCTGTGTCAGGGGAGCTTAATGATGTGACAAACTAGGACAGGAGGTCAAGCTGTGTCCTGATCACAGTATGTGAGGGCACCCTGTAAGTTCCAGCTGCACAGGATATAGCCAGGTCCCCTCAAAGACAAAGGAAAGCAGGTTATAAACTGCATTTTGTACTTTGTTACTTCTGCAAATCAGCATACAGAGTGCAGTTGATTACAGAAAAGAAAAGACACAGTCCTCCCCACCAGCTGCTGCCTGCAACACATAAAAAATAAACCCAAATTATTTAGTGGATGTGCTAGTCTTGCAGGCAGCCATGTGGTAAGAGGTGCAAAATGACATAAAGCTGAGAGACAGCTGAAAGGGAAGCTGATGACCAGGAACTGAGAAGCAAGTAGCAGAGAGGTATTAGTGGTTCTGCTCAAGCTCCCCTATAGAGCCTTGTCCTTGTGTCCATAAAGGCTTTTTCAGGGTATGAGGAGTACCAGGCACCTCCTCTGGCCCAGGCTCCCCTTGCAGGGGTAGTCTGACACTGACCCTGTTCTCCAGGCTGCCTTCACTGCACAGTGTTCACTATTCCCACAGCTCAGCACAGAAGGAGCTGAGATCACACACATGTGCAGATGCTGTGCAGAAGGCAGGTGGAAGTGCCACAGAGCCTTGCCCATCACCTGGTAAACCATGTGTAGGATGCTACCTTGAAGACATACACACACCCCACCATGGCCACTCAGTTTGCCTATTTCAGGTTTTTTAACCCATTTCTCCGAGGCAGTGAGGAATGAATCCCTGTTCTCCTGCCTCCAAAGCTCTGTGATGGGGCTCAGTTGTGTCACATTCTGCAGCAGCTCCTCCCTGCAGCACAGCAAGCCAGCGGTCAGCGTCTCTTCCTCGGCTGTGCTCTCTGGGGGGACAAAGATTCAGAAACACAAGAGAAGAAATAAGTCAGTCTGAAGAAAACTGACAGGTTCTTGAAGCGAGGGAGACTCTCTGAAAGATCTAAGTGAATAGCAAAGCTCATCCCAAGCACAAGCAGCAGAGGAAAATCACTTTACTATTCTCTTTAAACTCTGTGAAAGGAAAATGTCTCATTTATCTAACAGAACACAAAGCCACAAAGCAAGCTGGAGGTTAACATCAGGTTTGAAAGGCCACTGTTTTGTGTCAAACTCGAGTAAAAAAGAAGTTTTCAATCCCAAGCCTCAGCTGTGCTCACACTGGCTGCCAGCCATTGATGCAGCCCTCCAGGCACAGTGGGGAGAGCCCTGCACAGCTACACCTCCTGCTACAGGCAGAAATGCTCCAGGATCTTGGCCAGCATGTGATAAACATCCCACATCTGGATACAGGGTTTCTCTGTAAGGTTGCCCACTCACTTTGTCAGAGGTTGCACCCAATTTCCTACCTGCTTGATGTGGGGCTTCTCCACTGCCTTGTTCCCTCCCCAGTAAAGCTGCTCTCAGCTCAGGATTCGTGTCTTGAAACACCTTCAGAAAAGGGTCTGAGTGTCCAGGGGCTGAGTGTCCCAAGTGTCACTGTCCTGGGTGTGAGCATCCTTCACTTGGCCCAGCAGCTTCTTCAACACTCACTGTTCCTCTGCCTTGGCCAGACAGGCAGCCAGAGCCTAGAGCAGAACAGAAATGCAGGAAGGTTTAGAGAACAGAGTTAACTGCCCTATACAGACAGACACAACAAGCAGAACTCTGGAGTTTAGGTCAGGGGACAAAAAAATTAAAAAGAACAAAAAAATAACCACACTGACACACACCACTGCACCCAAGCTCTTGCCTCTGGCCACCCATTCTGGAAAGAAGGGCAACAAGCCCTGCTGCCAGCC
>VZTT01075296.1:0-14133 GCA_013400855.1 Buphagus erythrorhynchus | reverse complement strand
AAAGAAAACACAGATGTGCTGAAGAACAAATGAAAAGGTGATTTTTAATGCAAACATTAATTTGTACTGAGGCTTGATAACCAGATCATGTTTGTTCTCAAGGTTTACATGCCTGGCCCCTTCCAGATCAAAATGAGCACATAAAACACAAAGTACCTCCACTCTCACCACCCTAAAGGTGCTCAGATCCTGCCAAAACCATGTTTGTACTAATATGGATGAAAATTTTAATTAAAAGCAGCACAGCATTCCTACCCAGAGCCCCAGGTAACATCCCTTCATCAGTGCATGGATTTGGTTAATAGGAATGAGTTTTCAGTAACTGAAATATTCTGCTATTTATAGGCTCTTTCCAGAAGACATTTCCTTGGACGTGTTGCTCAGTGGGAACAACAGCCTTTTTAGCATTGTTGTGAAAGAGCACACAGTACATTTCAGACTTACTTCGAAGCACCAACAATTCCCAAAGATCCTGATAAATACTGATAAACAGCAGGAATCCCAGCTTCCACTTAGTCATAATGTGCCCCCCCATTACAGCCTGATCCACCAGGCTCTCACTGTCTGGGACACTGCAAAACCCTTCATGGCCAAGTTGGCACAAAGTAGCACATCTCCAGTTTCCACGTGGGATAAGGATTGCCTCTCTGCACCAGGAAACTGCATCACCAAGACCTGGCTTAAGTGTGGTGAGAGCTGTGCCACCAAACAGATTCCATGGCACCCCAGAGGTTTGGTCCCAGGATATCAGTTCTGGTGGCCAAAACACTCCCACCTCAGCACCATGGAACATGTCACACACCATGGAACAGCCTTCCCAGTTCATCTCAAACACCCCCATGTCCACAGCACCCCATGGCAAGCTCTGAACAGGAACCTCTGCTGGTTAAGGATCCAGAAGGTAAGTCTCCTGTCTCCATAGCATCTCCACATCTTCCATGTTTTTCCAGAGATGACCTCAACCACATGCACAAGTAATGTACATCCCCCTGAGCAATGTGCAGTGGCCCATAACTGAGACTAAAGAGGATATGAGGAGAGAGGGAGGGCATGCAGCACAGTCATTAACCCAGCTGGCCATTAACTCTTCTCTGCAGGTGGGTGAGCACAGTTATGGCTTTTCCTGCCCTATCCATGCTCCTGCTCCCACCATGAGAGCACATCCCAGCAAAAAAGCCACTTTATTGACTATTTCTGAGTGATCTCCTTCAAGCATCAGCTTTAGAGTGAATGCAAGCATCTAGAGGGTGGTGGGTAGGGAAATGCAAGAGACAGATTGGGAAGCACCTGCTCAGGGTGGCAGAAAAAGCTGAGTCCTTTCAGAGCTCAGGGACACTGCAGGAGGCTGAGCACCGTGGGGAAACTTCCACAGCCACAATCATCAGTCCTCTGTAAATGCACACTGCTTTGGGTTTTGATGTACAGAATTTGAAGAAAATATAAAAAAGTGATTGGAAACCTGCATGGTTAGGGACTGTTTCACTGCTGGCTCTTCTGTGGCTCCCTGGTTATCCAGCCTTTGGAAGATGAGCAGTGCTGTTCCATAGGCTGCTGCTGCTCACAGGGTCAGGGGCATGGATAACCCCAGGACTGGCTCCACACACCTGACCCTCCGAGAAGCTCCCTGGCTGTAACCCTACCATTAAGCCAATCAACCATCAATCAACTGTTGTATTGTGCATAAAATAATCAGAGAAAAACTATGTTCGTGTTTTTCCTTCAGAAACCTAAAGGGATTTTTTTTCAAGCCCACATTGTACATGACTCATGAGGGAGACCCCAGGAAGGTTCTGTGGAAAACACTGCTCCCCTGCTTGATCCACACAACAAGAACAAAAGCTCAGCTCAAACTTCTACAAAAATAAACCAGAACAGAGGGAAGAAAGTTCTCTAGCTCTGTCACCATGAAAAAAAACTGCCAAACCCTCACAGCTCTCTCTCCTAATCAGGATGCAGAAGATAACAGGAAGCTTCTTTCTTCTGCCTCATCCAGAAATCCCTGCAGCTGCAAATGAAGGGCGACAATGACTGGACAGGCCCACAGGCAATGGAAATGATCCACAAACACAGTGACATTTATTCTACGTGGGAGAATCAATGCTCCCCCACTTCATCTGAGCCTGGTAGTAGAGGGAACAAATGAGCTGTGCAATAATTTGAATTGAGTTTCTCTAAGAGAGCACAGGAAGATAAGACTTGACATTGGCAAAGCTCTTCTACGCTTCCCTAAATTACTGCAATTTCAGTCTTGTTCTCGTTTCCAAGCAGGTTTCATCCAAGCCAAAACCAAATTAGATAGGAATAGTTTATGTGAAATATACAGAGAAACTATAAAACAGAAACAACCCCAAAAATCACATCTTCCTAAACTGAAAAGCAATTCATCTGCATTTTTCAGTCTGGGGAGCAGAACAGAACATCAAACTCAGAGAGAAGCAGCAGTTCTCACAAAACCCAGCCCTGCACCACAAACCTTGCTGGTGAAAAACACCACAATCAAATGAGGCTCCACGGTAGGTGGGAGCAAATAGGCAGGAACAGTAGAAGGGAGCAGACTGGAGTGCTGCACAGAACAAGATACCCTGCAGGCATGAGTTCACCAGCAAAGAAATAGAGAGACATCCAAATTCCAGCCAAATTCCACTGAAATCACAGGAGCCTGAGCACCAGGACAGCCTTGGTGCCAATAGGCAGGCTGGCAAAACTCCCCTGAACTCCTGTGCTGCCCAGGCTGCCCAAAACAACCGGTGCTTTCCTAGAGAGATCAGCTGCTTCCAAAGGCTCCCCAGAGAATATCCCGAGGAATGGGACATCCCCCCTGCAGCAGGGCAAGCACACCCAGCAAGAATGCTTTCTACAAAGAAACAGCATCTCACCGGCTTCCAGACACACTTTTACTTGCCCCGAGGCACTCGAGACTTCAAATGACTAGCAAAAGAATACAAAGAAAGGGAGGGGGGGAAAAAATGAGAGAGAAAAAATCCATTGACATCTACCACTGGCACAACCTCAGCCTGAGTTACACATCCCAGTTCGGCTCTTTGGAGCTGAACTTGCACTTCAAGCATGACTTTAAAAATACACTGCTGTGTTTCCCCCCACCCCCAAAGGAAACACCAGGCTCTTGTGGGGAAAAGCTGCTCTGTGTGCTGGAAACAGACTCAGTGCTGAGGTCCACAGGTCCTGCTGGTCCCAGAGGGGAGCTAAGACAGGGGCAGATCTGGCTGAGCCCTTGCTTGTAACAGGCTGCAGCCTGTTCTCCCACTGCCCTGGGGCTGACACTTTTCATGCTTGTCACAGTTGAAAAGTGATTTTTCAGGAAGGCTTAAAGAAAATCCATTTCTCATTTATTCAGCATTTATTTATAGCTGCAGAAAAATTGTCCAGCTACTGCTTTGCAGTCAGACACCCAAACTGGCTCTGAGCTCCACAGCCTCTCCCTTGGCTCCTGCTGTAACAGCTCACTTGGGAGCACAAAAAGCCAGGAATGGATCTGTGAACCTTCCCTACTGGATCTGAAGTGCAGAAGGAACACGAAACTGCAGCAAAGCAATAGCAAACGGGGCTGTTGAGCAGTGCAGAAACTGCAGCTCACCTGCCTGGGCACTCCACTGGCACAGCTCTGCCCTGCCACCAGCAGTCAGGGGAGGCAGGAGCAGGGACAGGACCTGCTGGCACGGGGACATGGAGCTGCCAAATCCCTTCTGGGATCCACACTGCACAGCACCCACCCCAGCCCGGCTCCATTTGTAAAAGTGCACAACAGGTAAAACCCTAAACCTGACATATTTATCTGATCACAGTGAAAAATAAACACACACAAATCTAATCCTTCTCTGAGCAGGGCACTCAGAGGGGCTTGTCTGCCCAATCAGGCTTTTGCTTGCTACTGCAAATATGAATTAGGACTGACATCTCTCTCTACAAGCCCCCAGTATGTTTCCACATCATCAGGAGAACCAGCTGCTAAGGGAACACGAGCTTCCCTCTGTGAACATTTATGGGCTCAGCAGAAAACAATCCTGCACTCCCAACTCAAGGGAAGTCTCCTCCCTGCTGTCACAGCTTTGGGTTTTTTTCTATAAAAATGTGGTCTTGGGCTTTTATAACCAGAATGCCACAATGGTCAAAACGTTCCATGTCCTGTGATCACAGTGGTACTGTAAGGACTTGGATCCAGACAGTTTCCAGCCAGCAACTACATGGGAACCTTGAGAGCATGGCAGCCCCCAGCCCACAGAACAGCACTGCTCAGCTTCCAAAGCCTGAATAACCAGGGAGCCACTGAAGAGCCAGCACTGAAACAGTAATACCTTTCCCCTTCAGAAAGGCATGCAGGCCAGTTCATGGAGCTTCTTATGAAAAATGCTCCACCAGAAATGGCTGGGCTGAGCACAGCAAGCACAGCCCCATCCTTGCTCTGCACTGGCCACAGCTTTTGTGGCTGTGCCACTGCACAGCAGTGTGCAGCCAGCTCAGGTGCCCACCTGGTAGATTCACCACAATCATTCACAAGCTCTGTGTCCTCCTGCTCCAGTGTCACACCAGTACAGACATCACATTCTGTTTGTGTTCCCCTAGAGCTGGGACAGTGGGTGGCATCTGGCTACCACAGCTCAGAGCCCAGAGAACCCTTCAGCCCAGCACCCTCAGTTACCCCCTCCAAGAGGAAAACAGGAATCAAGCATCATTTACCAGCTCGGACTGCTCTTAAAGGAGCACATTGGCAGGAGAAGATCCATGGGGCAGCACCCAGCTCCCCCTGCCACGCCCTGTCCCACTCCTCCCTCAGCAGCTCTGCCCTACAGAGAGCACCAGATGCTTCACAGCAAGACAGTGCCCAAGGGCTCAGGAAATCTATTTTGGGATCTCATATGTCAGTCGTTTACAAGCCCATACAATTCCTGAAGCAAATGCCATAAACAGAGGAGAGAAATCTGTGCTGGAGCTCTCCTACAACACGAGGATGTCTGCAGGGCAGGACATACTTCTTTACCTGCATGCCTGAGCAACTTGCACTTACAGATGCTTCTCTCTAGGGTGTTGCACATGTTGCCCTTCAAACAACCAGGCACCACTTTCCCATGAAACAATTTCCTAAACAAGGCACAAACTATTACAGCCCTTAGCAGGGTGAAGAAAAAACTTGCATGATTTATGGAAGTAAACACACCTACCTCCTTTTGACAGGCATCAATTTCTCTGCACTCTTCGAGTCTTTTCAGCACAGCCTGGGCATCAGAAAGAGCATCAGAGAAAAGACTTTAATATTGAACAAAGAAATCCAGTTTACAGCTTTTGCTCTCTGCTGCTGTGCGAGAGAAACAAGATGAGTTATTTGCTAATTGAATGGATTCACAGAAAGCATGATGTGATTGAAAGGCATCAGTTTGTAACCAGCACATTGGCTATAATAGGAAAACTGTGACTTATAAATCACTTCTGAAGACATCACACAGCCTGGAGGGAAAACCAACAGTTTATTTAACACCAGTTATAAATGGAACATTTCTTTTAAACCCAGTAGAGCCTCTGTTTTCCTCCCATGCTGAACAGGAGTTTAAAGGATAAAGCAGTATTAGCAAGCAACTCTGTTCACTTGCTGTTAGACAGATTGTCTAATCAGCCCCATGTCCTGCAGTAACACAGATCCCAGTGCATGGCAATCACATGCCTGGGCAGTAAAAGTTTTGCTCACTACAGCTCTGGCAAAGCAATGAGCATGAAGCAACTACAAAAGCCAGAGGAAGAAAATCTCTGCAGAACAGGGGGATATGTTGCTGTTGCTCCCAACCCAGGGCAAACTAAAAAGATTAAACACAGAGTAAAAATACCCCAAAACAGGCAAATGTGAGCCAACGTGTTGCAAATAAGAGTCAATGCTGTGCCCAGACCTGTGAGGTCTCACCTAAATCCCTCAATCACCCTTTGCCCTGTGGAGGCTCAGCAAGCTCCCCTTCCATCAGCCACTCCCCTCAGCATGGGCAGGCTGGTCAGGGCCAGAGCCTGAATCCTCCTGCAAGGACCTGGAGTCACTGGACATCATGTCCTGGTGAACCCAGGTATGATTCACAGGCCAGGAGGAGAAACACCCGCTTCCATTTCTGTTCTGCAGGGCCAGGTAAAGGAGAAACTCTCTGAGTGAGGATGATAAATGTTTTTTCTTCATCAGGTCTTCCAGACTGGGGCAGGTAATTAGCTTCAGTTTGGTTTCCAGATGAATCTGCTTCCTGGCTGGAGACTCCTCTCACTACCCAGTCCTGAGCAGAACAACTTATGAGATCCCTGAGGAGGTTTTTGCAACTAACAGCCACATCAAACATCTGCAGAATATCTGCCACAGAGATAACTGGTGAAATTGTGTTTCCCCAGTGGGAGTTTGCCACTGTGCATCATCTCAAGTAACAGTGCAAACTCCTCAGGTGTTAGCACAGAAGCATCAATGGGAGATGGTGTCTGTGCTGTCCAATAAGGATTTAAACAGCAGGCTGGCAGCAGCCAAAACCACCTTGTGTGCTCCCAAATGCACATTCCCAGTGAAGATGGTGCAGTCACAGAAGTGCTGCTCCTTGCAGAGAGTGCACAGCTGGGGCAGCAGCTGCCAGCCACAACTGGGAGGCTCCATGGCACCTATTGGCCTCCTCTTACCTTGGTCTCCACACTGCTTTCACAAAGCCCAGATAATGAAATGGAAATGGATCCTGGTAGCATTTCTTTCTACAAGACAGAAAGAAAGAGTAAGAAAATGACTTTTCAGTTTAACATTTTAGTAGTTTACTATGCTTCAGTTCCTTGGTTACAGCAAGATTCTCATTCTGAACTCACACTCCTCAAATTCAGCAACTTAATCTGAGACCTGAAGAGTCTAGAGAGTGTTCAAACCTAAATGAGTAGATATGGATTGAGTACTGAAAGTACAGAAGCTATAAAAAGGGAGTAGAGCCTCCCTGCTGTGCCACACATCTCGCAGAGGTGTGAGTGCCCATCAGATCAGGCACTGCAGTGCCAGGCTGTGCCTGCAGCCAGCCAGGGGCTGAAGATGATGCTGAATTCAGCAGCTGGTTTCTGAAAGGGCAAGTAGGGAAGCAGGGCATGAAGACCTGTTCAGACCATCTACCAAACACAGAGGAGAATCTGAGGTGTTAGTTTGGGCCTGCAAAGCATTAAGTGATGTGAGACCAGCTCATTTTCTCCCCCAAATCACTGGTAAGATGAGCAGGGCCATGTGAACATTAGAGACAGGGGTCTGCTTGTGGCCCAGGGTCTTCAGCACCCTCTTCTCAGCACACCATGGTCTCAGCTCATCGATTTATGAGGCTTTTCCCTAAAAGGTAATTTTTGGCAGAAGTCCATAACCTAATCCCATCTACCAGAACCTCCCTTTAACTTCCCCCCTCCTCATCCCATTACAGGAGGGAGAACAGATAGGGCATCTGCTAACAGAACTTTTTATCAGTGGGGCACCTGGAGTTTTTATCTAAGATAAGATAAAGATGTTACTGCCTTGTCCACACACTAGGAGGCCTAACACTGGCGTGGGCCACAAAGAAGTGAGCATTAGAGAAAGAGCCCCTGGATGGACATGAATTACATAAACTTCAATGCTTAACATCTTTGCACTCAGCTTCCTGCTCTCTTGTAGAGAAGAGGAGCTTTAACCAATTCACATACACCAATTTAAGCCAATGCACACACACCAATCTCAAAGCTCTGCCTTGCATGAAATCAGGCTCAGAGCAACTCCCAGCTTGTACCAAATCACATCATAAGCAGATGCTGGATGCAGGCTGAGCTGGCATCTCACTTCTTCAAGGCACCAACCCTTCTGGAGCTCAGCTTTTGAGGGAAGCAGGACTTCCTGTCCCCAGCTGTCCTGTGTGGCACTGCCTGTGATGGCTGTGGGAAGACAGAAGAATAGAAGAGACATCACTTCATCCCAGAGCTACAGAAGGCTGAACAACAGGTAGGTGGGTCCCAGAAATGCAGGAGAGCTCTCCTGTGCAGCCAAGAGCTCCCTCAGGCTTTTAAGATGAAGTGCCATGAAACTTGTTTTTCAAGCATCGGGAGAAGATCACAGATGGTTTTGACACCACCTCAAAGCAGAGGTGTTACACTCCTCAGTACTTCTGCTGCTTCTGAAGCAAGAGCACAGGGTTGGTGGGTCCTTCTCTGGAAGGCAGAAAAACCTGAGTGGGCTCACAGCCCACCCTCTGCTCCCCAGAGCCAGAGCTTCTCCTGGCACATCACTACCGAAGGCTGGCTGATCTGCAGCTCATCTTCCTGAGTATCAGATCCACCCCCATGCACAGGGCCAGCCACCTGCACTTCCAGTCGATCCAACACGCAGGCTCTGCTCTCCTCCCACGCCATTTGAAATCACAAGGAAGCAAGCTGCCATCAGCAGAGCTGCTGCTGGTCATGGGAGCAGAGACAGACCCGATTCTTGTGCCAGACTCCATGTAATAGCAGTTTTAGTCCACCCACTCCTTCCCTGGAGCTGAAGGACTTCCAGGATCTGAGTTGAAATTGGGTCTGCTGGTTAAATAATAATAGCTATTCCTACAAAAGGATAAGCAGGAAACATCCATGTCCTGGAAGAGACGTCTGCTCACTTTGCCATGAATAGCCTCCTGCATGAAACCTTATTTCTTGCACCACAGCAAGCTGGAGGAAGCAGCAGCACCGGCTGCTCCCTCTCTTCCTGGCAGGAATACAGAAGACATATTTGCTCATGAGAGCTCAAAACAGTGAAGCTCTAAGCAGCCTACCAGCATGTCCCCTTCTTCATTACAGCAACTCAGAGCACTGGAAAATATGTCCTGAATAATTAGCACAGACATATTTGTTTAAATACATTTTATTTCTTTAATTACAGCGACCCAAAACGTCCAGTTCTGCCAAAGAGAACAGGCATTTTTAACAAGAGGTGTTGGCCAAGACCAGCCTCAAGGCAATTGCACCCTACCCAGAGGACACTTCAGGCTCTTACTGAAAGCCTAGAGCCAGAAGGGACCACCATTAGCAATCTGACTGCTCATCCATCACTGCCTCCCAGATTTCCAGGCTCAGGAACTTGGGTTTGGTTAAGTCTCTCTTCCAGTAAGGAGCCCAGTCATGATAACTGATTTTTGGGTGGAGGACCCTCCACCACCACACTGTTAAATTAAGTCTCGTTTCTCACCCGAGTTTGTGTGACCATGTCTCCCAGCCATCCTCTGGATGACTTTTAGGAGATTTGGCTGAGGGACTGGGCAGAACTGGGAATCTCTCTGAGAGCAGGTAACTGATACTTCAGCAGCAATGACTGCTGACATAGTTTGTGCTGTCTGCCTCTGCCAACACCACTGGGAGGAAAAACCCAATTGTCCCTTCTTCAGCTTAAAGCTGCTTCTCTGACTCTTCTCAGGAGTCAGGCCCACAGGGGACTTCAAACTTAAGGTAAAACATGGCTTAAGCAGACTGATCCTGGGACATCTGACACCACATGAGAACTGCCCTCTTCCAAAATACCATTCACTGGAGCCAGAAAGGGGACAAAGGACACAGGGCATTTGCCCAACCAAGCTGTACAACAAACAGGCCTTGCAAAATTAATCCTTTGAGGGGATATCTTAAGCCCCATCCTCTCAGCTTTTGGGAAGCATCAAGGTGGCTTAGGAGTTTTCCTTCCACTGACTTCCCACGAAACTGTGAGATCAATCCATTTAAGCCAAATTTTCAACAGTGCCTGCAATTTCTAAGGCTCTACTTGACAACGTGTTCATTAAAATGTCCCCTGTTGCCCTTAAGCAGCAACTGTCATCTGTGACTGCTCTAGGACACCCACTTCAGCAAAGATGACCCTTTATCTTCTGAATCTATGAAGTATAGGAGGTCCAGAACTTGTCTGCAGAAAACATCACCCTCCACTGCCCAGTTTCAGCTCTTTATGTCCTTTTTCCACTTATTTCTGTCCTCCCACATATCCACAGTTTGAGACTATCATATTGCTTTCTTTAAGCTTCATTAGAACAGGAAAGAGATCTCTTGATAGCAACATCCTTTCTTGGGAGAAGTTGAAGAAAGAATGAAGGAGGAAAGGGAATACCCAATTCTATCCACAGAAGTGAAAAGTGTGCCCAAATTAAATCACTTCTCTTCATTATTCACATAATTACTTCCATCTAGATGCAACAGACTCAAAAGCCATGCACATTACCAGGTTCATCAAAAGATAATTGAAATTTAGGACCGAGCACTTTAGCAATCAGACTCTACAGAGACAGGTGCTCCAAAGGCTCAGGGATGAGACCATCCCTCCCTCACAGTTCCTGCTGCCACAGTACCCACCATGGAACATCCATCACAAGGCACAGAAAGAATTGTAATGCCTCTAAAGTTTAAGCTAAAGGATTCTGTATATCTCTTGCTATATAATTAAGGATTTTACAAGGTGTGGTCAACACAGCTACTGCCATTAATAACATAACAACAAAAGCTCTTCCTGTATCCATCTCAGTGGCTAGCTTGAGGATGTATTCCATGCTGACATTCTCATCAGAGATGCACAGGGAGCAGGCTTTTTGTAGCTTTAAAACAAAACAAAACAAAAAAACCCCAACAACTATTGCCACATTGCCAAAAGATGAAGCCCTCCAAAAGATGAGCATAATGGTTCTGTGTGGCACAGACCCACGGCCTGCTGCTCTGCTGCAGCCATGCAGAGACAGGGAACTTGCAGTGCTCACATGGATAACGGAGCTGTATGAAATCACCCCTCACACCTGGGGCAAAACTAGAAGAAAGGAAGTCCTATGCAAGCTCTAAAAAGCTAAAACTAAGAAGGCAGGGGAAAAAAAATAGACAGAAAGAGATAAGCAAAATGGAAGAATCCAACTTTTCTGTTCACAGTTAATGCCACTTCTGTTGGAGCTGATCAGAGGGGCTCACAGGAGCACCCCACAACCCTGCTGTTCCCCACACTGCTTGGGGAGCTAAAATCCCAAGTGGTCATTGCAGGAGGTGTGGTTGCCAGCCCAGAAATGCTCCCTGCCCAGTGAGAGGAGCTCACCCCATCCCAGCCCATTTGCACTCAATCAAAGGCTCATTTCACAATCCTCACGGAAATCAGCAAACGAAGTAGGCCAGAAAGCTGGGATACATCTCTTGTGACGCTCAGCCCTGCAGTCCCTTGGGCATGACAGTGGCCTCTGAGTGAGGGGCAATGTTCTGTTTTTAGCTCTGGGTAGTTAAGAGCACTGGCAGCCTTAAATCACAATCTGAATACATTCTGCTCCTGTTTACCAGTTTCCTGTTTTCTTGTTACCAAGATGATGATCTTACACTGAGGGTTATTGGAAAGCCAGAAAATCAAGGACTGCAATTCAATTTTCTTACCTCTCCCACAAAAAGTAATTCAGCCTTTAAGTGCTGAAAGAGGCTGAGGGGTCATTACTTGTCTCTGGGGTGCTCCAAAGGGGGCAGAGCAGGCAGCTCGCCCAGAGGATAATGTGAAATCCAGCACAAGGAACCAGGGCACACCAATTTGTTTTTCAATCTATTTTGCTGCAGTTCAGAGCATCAGTGCAGACTGGTAACAGAGGAAAATAAGCAACACTTTGACTGAATTCAGCACTCCACAGGCTCTAAAGGCAGCAGAACATACCACTCAAACCCCACACATTTTGGCTGTCTGTCTTCACTGATGCTCTGAATAGAAATACAACAGATCGAAAAACAAACAGCTCTGCTACAACTCTTTAAGGCAAGTTTTTTCAAACCAAGAGCTGCCCCAAAAAGCAAGCAAAATCATGCAGTGGAAAACCTGCAAAAACCCAAAGAAACAGCCAAAGTTTGCTCCAGTCACTGCTCAAACACGGATCACTGTGCCCAAGAACACTGAAAGTGCTAATTATATTTTTCAGGTTCCCTTAACATCCTCAAAAAAACAAAAGCTGGGCATCTGAACTGCTTTTTGTCAGGTAGGTTTGCATCAGAGGACAGTTTGTTGCAATGTCTTATTGACTTATTAAAAAAACCAAAACTATACTACTTTGGCCAGTTTTTGTGATCCATTTTGTATCAGTAAAAGTACAGGAGCCATTTGTTCCCACAGCCAAGGGCAGACATGGCTGTACACACCCCTAAGGTGTGGAGATGCCTTGATACAAAGGACTTTAAAATGACACTTCTCAGGCATGATTACCCCAAAATGGGTCTGATTCCCTCAGACTTCTTAGTAAATACACAGAATTACTGGGAGCTGAGTCTATCAAGACACCACTGTCACCTCTTGCATCAGGCTGTCAGAGAGGCACCTCCTCAGCCCCAAAACTCCATTAAGATAAAAGGACTTTCAACAACTCTTCAAACATGAGTTCAGCTGCTCCAAAGCAGCAGAGGAAGATGCAGCATTGTGAAAGCCAAGTAGGGCTTGCCCCAAAAAGCCAACATGCTTCCTCCATCTCCTGGAAGAATTTTATAACTGCTGAGCTGCTTTTTGAGGGACACAGAGATATTTCTGGCACCTTCTTTAAGTGATATGTCCGGGCAGTTAAAATATACTGGAAAGAGAAGAAACAAGAGTGGATGGGTAGGGTATGGAGGCTGGGAAAGGACCTCTGATCTGGTCCATACTCCAACAGGCTGCTCCTGCACCATCCTGCCTTTGAACCAGAGTGGCAACCCAAATTCCTACCCAAACACAAGACACTTGGCATATCTTAACCAAAACCCTGCTGAACCCTGCTGCCTTATGTCATGTCCGGTTCATAAATCCGGTGTGTCAGCCTTCCTGACCAGCACAGGAGAGCAAACTGCCCCGGAGCCTCACCTCACTGCAGCTTCTCCCTCTGCAGGGAGCAGCTGGGCTTCCCTGACCACCACCCACGCCTGCAGCAGCTCAGTCGAGCTGGAGATCACAAAGGAAACCAAATGAGACTGCTCATTTTTTTGGTGTAGTAAAAAAATCTGTTTGTCTCTTAATGAGTCAGTCTTCATGGATCATCTCAAAGAACAGATGTGATTAGTGGCCAGTGCAAGAAGAGGAATCTGCTGTGACCAAAGCACAAGATAAACCCTTCCTATGCCTACCTTTAAACAACTTCTTGGAGGGTCACACCTGTCCAAGCAGGTGCAGAGCCCTAATGCATAGCTAATATAGCACCTTTGGAGGGTCAATGCAACCCAGCAGACAGCCTTTGGCTCACTGAGAGACAAAATTTTGGAGAAAACATCTTTTATGTGTAGGTTGCAAAAGGAAAGGCTCCTGCCACAAGGCAGCGATGGCAGAGGAAACATGGGGAGTGTTTTAAATGAGAGGGACTGCATTTTTTGGGTGCTCGAGGAGCACCTACAAGGCTGACCTCAATTTAACACGGGTGGGGTGTGGGGGTCCCCGCTCCCGGCCAGGTTGAAGGCAGAGACACCCTTCAGCCCCCCTCAACCTCCTCATCCACCAGAGAGGCTTTGTAAAGGCTGGTCCATCCCTGTGGGCAGAGGAGGCACCCACCCGTCCCGACCCCGGCTCCCTGCACGGGTCTGGGGGCGAGGGGTGGCTGGAGCCGGGACAGCCGGCCGGGGTCACAGAGGAGCCGAGTCCCCCCGACTTCCCTCACCGAGAGGGCCCGGCCGACCCCGCCGTGGTTCTGCCTTTATTGGGTGTGGCAGACACGGCGGGCTGCTGGAACAACAAAGCTTCAACAACAACAAAGCTTCAATAATAAAGCTTCAACAACAATAAAGCTTCAACAACAGCCGCCGCCGTCCCCCCCGCTCCCCCCTCACGACGGCGCCGCCATCTTGGGGCCGCAGGACCTCTCGCTCCCTCGCCCTTGCTGTCTTCCAGGCGAATTTTATGTACCCTGGCTGAATTTTCTCACCTTTTGTAAACGTAACTGACGTAGTCAGGTAACTTCTACAACAGAAGTTGCCTAATGAAGAAAAAAATTCTGTGTTTCAAGCATTGCGCGAGGTCACATCACCGAAATAAATTTGCGTTAGGTAGGCGGAGAATATGTGCTAGGTGAAATAAATGGGCCAGGAGACCAGCTCCTTTTTAAGGCCTTTATTAGAGGTCAGCTTGGGTGGGAGCTGGAGGGGTCGTGCACACCACTGCCGCTCCCGATGGTCGACACAGAATCAGAAATAAACTCT
>VZTT01075294.1:17861-31609 GCA_013400855.1 Buphagus erythrorhynchus | reverse complement strand
TGTATATATGTATGTATATGTGTACATACATGCATGTATACACAGACCTTCTTACTTGTATGTTTTTGTATATTACACAGAGCATGGCCCTTCCATGGGTGAGTATGAAGAAAAAGACAAAGCTTGTGAATTCAAATTTCACATACCAAGTGGAAAATGAAGAATTTTTAATCCCTTAAAAATGCTCTTTCCACAAAGGAGGAAGAAGTCCATTTTCCAGGATATGCTCAACTTTGCCAAAGGGCAATTTCTTCCATCCTGTCCTCTATTGACGAGATTACAGCTCTGGACCCTCTCAGGTGAGACATCATAGTTGAAAGTAGCTGTAGTTTTGAAGCTCAGAGCCAGAGGTAATAAGTCTCTGAAAAGAGGAGCTAGTGTTAACGCTCATTGGATGACTCAGGATATTTCAGCTTTCTTCTGAAGAGCCTTGGATGTAATCTGTTCATGTTTTCACACCCAGAAATGAAGCAGATTCAGCAGCTGAAGTCTGGTCTGGATGGCTGCAAAAAATGATTGAAATGCAACTTGAGTGAACCCTAGAGGCTCATTACATGGAAGATACCCTCTTCAGTAGCAACTGGAAATATCATGCTTCTGTTACAAAAAATACACAGTCCTCCTTCTTTGAAGCCAATTTCCACAACAATTTTTCAAATAAGAAAAGAGAAATTTTGTGAAAAGCAAAGGAACTGCAATTTGCTGGGACCTGGCAGAACTGACTGCAGCACTGCACAGACATAATCCATTCTGTTTATAAAGAGACAGTGTGTCTCTCAAAAAAACCTTCCTCCATTCGTTTCTACACAAGCATGGTTTACACCCCCACTCTAAGGCCTGAGCTTCATTTTCATAAGATGTTTTTCTGCCTCCTCACAATGGAAATCTTTCCCATTTATTGCCCTCTTAAATAAACAAACAAACATATCAAAGAGGTGTATATTTTTTTTCATTTGTTTTCTATCTGGCTATGAATTAATTGGTTTAAACAGATAGGCCAGAAGCAGATTTTTGGTTTTCTAAAATCTTATCACTCTAATCTTAGTTTCTGCAAAATGACCAAAAGAAGTCAACTGTGCCTCATCATAAGGGTTTTTAGGGAGGAGAAAGAAATGGAGATTACTCTCTAAAATCTGTTTTTGATTTGTCCCAGAGGCAAACTAGCTTTCTTTCCTTCTAGCAAAGCAAGGTGTAGAACCATTCCATCACTGGTCTCTTTTCAAAAGGATTTCAACAAGAGATGTGAACTACGCCTTCATTTTCAATCTACAGAAGAGATGCGGAA
This sequence comes from Buphagus erythrorhynchus, assembly GCA_013400855.1. Taxonomy (NCBI): domain Eukaryota; kingdom Metazoa; phylum Chordata; class Aves; order Passeriformes; family Sturnidae; genus Buphagus; species Buphagus erythrorhynchus. The sequence goes on along the minus strand of VZTT01075294.1, from coordinate 30,324 downwards.
GTGTTTCTTTAAAGGAAAGAGGCGTCAAGAAATGTTATTGAAATGTGGGAAAACAAATAACTTTCATCCCTCATGATCAATATCAGCAAAGGTGAGGAGACTGTCAGAGGCCTAAATCTGAGGCAGAGCTGAAACTCCCCCTGTTGGCATCTGGTGGGCCATGCCTGAAAACCAACTTTCCTCTGTCTTCATAAACCTTTGCGGATTCATTTCAAATGAACAGGTACAAATCCTCAGTTATTTGCTCCTTAATACCAGCTGGGAGAGAAATTATCCAGATCCTCTGAAATATGTGCCACTGCTCCTCCCTGTGCCTTGCACTTGGCAAGCTGTGAGATCTGAAAGTGGAATAAACCCACGTCATGGAGCAGGCTGGTGAGGAGAAGCTGCAAAGTAGGAAGGAAAATTAACCACAGGGTGCAGCTCAGTGAAAAATAAAACATTAAAGGAAAAGGTGCCTCCAGCCATCCTGAGAGTTTGGGGAGAAGGGAGCAGTGCCTGCTCAGTGGAAATGACAGGTATCAGGCAGTGCCTTTGTTAATAGCCTGTGAATTTATCCTTGAGTTCACAACGTGGTGATGGCACTATGAGTTGGTTCATCCACCATGAGAAAAAAAAAAAAACAAACACTACAAATAAACAAATTGATCTATAGAGCTGGCCCTTATCCAATGGCAGAAAAAAAATTAGAAAGAGGAAGAATTACACATGTTAGTCTGGCTATGGGTAGCAAATGAATCTATCATCAAATCCAGCTAATAAGCCCACTCACTTTGTGTCAGGGAAGCTACATATCCTGGAGGGATTCTTCAGGGGCTGAGTTTCAGTCATCCTGCCAACTGCATTTGCTGTCATTTGGAGAAAATTCCTACAGCCCTTCTTTTCTTTTTTTTTGCCTGTCATAATTAACTTCCCAGACCATCTTTATGCACATGGATCAGGGTTAGCACAGGCAGTGCTGTTTGCCTGCAGACTGAACATATGCTGTGGGTCTTCTTGTTCCCTCCTTTGTACCTAATGGTTCTTCTAACTCTCAAAATTCAGAGTAATGTGTCTGATGATGCCAAGGACAAGAACTAACAAGACTTTTAGCACTGCAGAGCCAATGCAACTGTGAGGAAACAAATCAGCACCTGTTCTTCTCTGTGGACCACAACCACCTATATCTGCTAGCCTGCTGAGAGTAGAAATACTACTTTTGACATTGATATCAAAACCATAGAGCTACTGTTTAATGGTTGAGTGTTTCTAGCATTGTTTGCCATACAGAAGTGTTTGCTGTTCCAAACATGTTGTAGAAATTGCTGTATAAAAGTCTGCTTTATATAAATAATATCACCATGACATGGCTGAGTGAGGAATTTATGTGACTGTGGAAAGGGCTGGACAGCAGAGACTTAAAACATGCAGGATCTGGGAGAAGGCATCTCACCCCTATCACAAAAGGCAGCAGATACTGAGGATTGCCTTAAGCCATGCCCAGTTTATTCTTTACAAGGGAAGGAGTATTTTGCAGCTAAGGTCAAACTCTGTTCCTCAATAAACACTGAGTGTGTCCTTTCCTTTACACAGCCCTACTGACCCAAGTGCAGACTCTCAAGGAGTGGAGTGCTACCCACAATGACTACAGATGGCAGGATCTCATTCTGTATTGACCCTGCAATTCTGCAGTTCCTGCTGTATCTGTGCCACACTAGCAGGAGATCTGCTCTGATCTTTCTTTTGTTGTGAAATCATTATCCCAAGAAGAGGTAGCTAGTTATTAAATATTAAGTGAAATTAAACTCATACATGTAGTTGTTCTGACAACTCATTTTAGTGACAGCAGAATTTTGTTCCTGCTTTTCACATAAAAGTGTGAAGAGACTACAAGAGTGTTTTAGCACTGCACAAAAAAGCAAATATCATTTCTGTCTGTTCACGCATGACAGGAAGAGTTAACCACAGGCACACTGCTCCACAATGTACCACATCATGAGCAGGAAGCCAGGTTCAAGCATCCTTTACACCGTCACTGAATTCACCAGCACAGTTTCTCACCTCTGTGCAATGGCCCTGTGGCCTCCCCTCAATTCATGCTGGTGACTCAAGTGGAGCACGCACATGCTACAGGCACCTGGCAGAGCCCTAAGGAGCTCACTTATCACTCCCCTCCTACAGCATTTCTGAACTGGACAAAGCCCCATATGGACCTTGCCCATAATGGAAATCATATTTCAAACAGTCTTTTAATGATAAATCATTTGTGGGGGTTCTTGGAAGTCTTCCTAAGCCCTTAGCAAGCACAGGGGTGACAACGGCACAGGGAAAGAGCAGCAGATGTCAGCAGGGAGTCAGTGTCACTAGTAGGACTCCCAGGGGGTGCCTGGGACAGGAGGTCCCTGCAGAACAGCCCTTAGCAGCTGGATGTCCTGAGTGTCCTACTGGAGGCCACCTTACAGAGATGTACTATTCAACACCTGTAGGAGCATCTGTAAAGTGACCCAGTTTCAGCTCAGAGGTATCAGCAGTGGCTGTCCTGAGATGCTGATGTGCCAGAAGGATGCCATCCACAGTCCTGTGCATCCCCAGTGCCACACAGAAAAAGACACAGAGAGTCCACCAAGGAGAGCAAGGCTGTGGACAGCACTTAGAGCAGGCCCTCAGGAGGCTGCTGGTCAGGAGTTTCCTTCCTGGGCATCAGCTGCAGCTCAGCATGTTGACCCAGAACTCACCCAGATGTGAAGTGCTCCAGCAGCCCTGTGATGTTGCTTCCCCAAGAGCAGAAGCTCCAGCAGGTTGGTTTGCTGTGGTGGTGAAGCTTTTCTCTGAGCACAAGCACTTCATCCCAGGAGGAGAACAGTCACAAACAGTTTGAACGTGGTTTCACACCCTTTCATGAGCTACACTTAGTGACAAATTTTCTTTGAGCATCCCTTGCATCCCTGCCAGGCTACCACTGGTCTGGCCTTAAGACCAACTCATCCACTCTTTTTTTTCAAATGCATTTTCATTGAAATACCTACTTTTGCTTTAGGATTGCTTTGAATTCTAATGTGTTCATCTTTATTTCTTCAGAACACACTGTTCGTAATTTCACAGGTTTTGTTCTTTTCTGAACATGCTATCTGCAAATGGATTAGCTTTACTTTCAGCCTCAAGTGCTTCTGTGCAGGCATTTCAAAGTGAAAGAACTTTGGAAAAACAATTTTCTGGAGTGCTTCAAGAAAACAACAAAATCACATGAAGTGACTTTGAATTATTGCACTGTATTAAATTACTTAAATGTTTAAAGCTGGGATTTTTTAAGGTTCTAACTGTTCAGAGAGAGAAATATATAAAATAATACTTCTTAATGCTTTCACTTGTTCTTTAGTCTCAAATCAAATTCTCTAAATGCTTACAATGCTATACTTTATTCATAAAAGGTGAAATTCATTCATTCTGCATAAATCCTTACTCATCAATCAGGGCAACAAGTAGGAAATGGAGGAAAGATAAACTGCACTGTTCAAAATAAGCAGACTAGCAGAGTGATTCAGAGCATTTAAAACTAGGCTCCTGTTCTGAATCATCCTCTAGAGAAGTCTCTCCTTCTTCAATAAGTACAGGGGAGCTTAGCAGGCAAGTCTCCTTTGGCTGAAATAAGCCACTGTGAATTAACCCATTAACCCATTCACTCAGACCATCATTTTCTTCACAGATCCATAATGTCCTCCTTCTGGATCCTCTCTTTACATAGCTTCACTGTGGGGTTAAGTCATCCCCATTTAGAGGGAATTCTCATTTTCCTGAATGTTGCAATCATCCTTGAAAGATGTAAAACACTATCAGCAGGGAAAAAAAATGCAAACAAAGGAAGAAGTGAGAAGAGTCAATAAACAATAAAAATATTAGTGCCAAAAGGACATTAGTCTTTGTTGTCTGGGACAGCACAACACATGAGGTCTTTCTCTTGTTCTGATTGCAATAAGAAATGAAGAAAACCTGCTTGCAAATATTTATTCATATTTAAAATACATTAGTTTGGCCATATTTGCAGTCAGTATCTATCCACTTTACTTGATCATTTCAGCACCCACATTCCACCAAGCTGTATATTTAACAGTAAAATTCACAATTTGCACTGCTTGGTGTGCTACAGAAGCCATTCAATCAGAGAACAGAAATGATTTGACCGCAAATTTGCAACTGTAAATATTTATATCTAAGCATCTGTAAATGATGTGCAGTACAAGAATAATTGCCAAATCAATTCAAAAGGCAAAACTGAATAAATTAATGCATCTATGAATTATTCATTAATTTTACCTTCTCACATAGCAAGTTTATTATTTCTCTATGTAACAGTAAGCAGCTAATATGTCTGAGTGCATTTAAAATATCGATTAGTCTTCTGGATACACTATTCAGAGCTTTTAATCAACAGAAGATTTCAATAAATATTAAACTTTCATTTAGGGAAAATATGAGAAGTCTTGGTTCTAGGGATAATGCATGCTTATTTCAGAGTATAAGGAAAAAGTATTTGCAATTTACCCAAAATATCAAGAGAATTTTCCATAGCCATTTTAGCTCAGATAAGTGTAATAATAAAGTGCTCAAGAATTAATTGGCCAGGAATCTTGCAGATTTGATTGATCCTGGGAAGATCAATCCAAAAGACAGAGCCTGACTGTTCCAAACAGCTACACACTGTGGAGAGGAGCCATAATTTTCTCTAAAGAAAATCCCACGCTTCTCTTGCAAGGAAGAAAAGCCCAAGACACACCTCTTATACCTCGGCAAGTCTGGGAAACCCTGTGAATGGCTTGGAGACAGGAAATGAGAGCAGCTCCTGGAGGGTTTGCTGTTCCATTGTGAGATGGGGTCAAGGACAGACGAGAGATGTTGGCCCCAGCTTGGCTCCCTTGCCCCAGGACTGGGCGTGGGTTTCACCCCTCAGCCCCCCATGGCACAGCCTTGGTGACAGCACAACATCTGTGCCTGTGGTCCCAACATATCTCAAGAGCTGCCACTGCTGCCTGTGACCTTCCCTGGGGACTGTGCATCACATTCTGTTTCTGACTTCAGGCAAGAGATTGGAACAGCAGTGCTGTAGGTCTGTGTAACTTGTGCACTACTGGCAGGAAAAACAAGAGCAATAGTCTCCCTGGGAGGCATCTTCCTGGTTACTCAGGTACAAACACCAGGAACAAGATTTGGAGTGATGAGGGTTTGTCAGCCAAGTCAGTCAGAAATGCTTTTAAAGCTTTGCAGAGGCTGAGGCTGTTCATACAGATTTAAAATCAGATTCTTAAGTCTGATTGGTTTATCCCAATTATTTCCACTTGTTTTCTTGTGTTCTGTTTAGCTGTGTATGTTTGCATGAGAGAGAGAGAAGGAAAGAAAAAGGAAAACATTGCCAGGTACATTTGGCTACTGCTGCAGAGAAGGTCAAGTCTCTGATCTTATCTTCACAGGGAGATAGTACTCTACAGTTAACCCATGCAGAAGACTTCAAAAAGCAGACTGTTGATGACAGAGTCTGGTTTATGAGACCTGATAGTCCAACCTCACAGGTTACTCTACAGTATGAGGAGGTGTGTACATCTGCTCTGCTTAGAAGTTTCAAGTATACAGATATTTCCAGATAAGACCAACTTATCTCTGCAAACAAAGCAGTGAGCAGAGGCTGCAGCACAGAGGGGATCTGCAGACAGACAAGATGTAGTATCTTCTAGATTTTGGGAGCCCCATTCAGCTATCCTACTTTTCCATTCTTTGCTTCATTTTAATGGTGCCCTCAGGGAGGCAAAGGAAACATTTTTCAGTGTGCACTTATCTACAAGGAGTCTGAAGTCATACAGGATTATGCAAGAAATGAAGAAGTCATAGAAATTAAAGGCCACTTCAAGGCTGTCATCTAGCCCAGCCCTTCTTTCATAACTCAGGAATAAATGTTAATAGATTACATGTAAAAGAAGTTTGTGAAACTCCTAAAGGAAGAGGGTAGCACTGAGAGGGACCCCAGATTGCTCAGTTAGAACTCATTCCAGTCTTCCATCATACAGTCTATTCTGCCTCCACTGAAAACTACCTGAAATTTCCTTTTGCTGTAAAGCTTTAAACCAAGCTCTGAGCAGCTAAGATGGATAGTTAAACTACTGTCAAATTTGTGCAACACATGACACAAAAGTAAGAAGCTTTTTCTGTTTAAATGTGTATTGGCTAAATAGTTATGCATAAGGAAAACACAGGGAAACTAAGGAAGATATCTGTATTTCTGTATTGCTTGTGCTTTAAGAAAAGAGAAAATCAGTGTCTGTGTCCATCATTTTTAGCTTGGTCCCCACTGCTTTAAATGAAATGCAGAATTCAGATTATTTTAATATAGGAATCATGTGCTCATCATCAATCCATGTGAGCCAAGTCATATAAATGGATAAAGCCACAAAATATTACCTTAGCCAGGTTGGATTTCCTTAGACCCCTCCAGACAATGAGGGTCCCAGGAAGATTCCCTGGGATGTTCTCTGCAGCACCTTGTCTCTCTCCATGGAGCAATTCAAGCAAGTTCAAGGAGAGGAGGCACCCCACACTGCATGTGGACTTTAAGAGCTGTTACACTGGGCCTCTATCAATTAATTCAAAACAAATTTGGAGCCATAAGCCAACCTTCCCAGGTGAATGCTTCACTTTACTAAGAGCTAGCTATAATGAATGTGTTAGCTTTGCAAAAATAAATGGAGCAGCTACACAGAAGATAAATGGTCATCAGACCTAAACAAGGCATTTATCACAAAAGTACTGGAAAAGGACTTTTAAGATTACCAAACTATTTAAAACTCTAATTCAGCCTAGGGCGATGTTCCCATTTTTTTCAATACCATGTTGCTGACTAAAACAGTGTTGTTCCACTCTCATCTCTAAACCTTCCTCTCCCATATTGCTGCTTAGCAGACAGTACCCACCTGGCATTTGTACTCTCCTTCCCAAATGTCACAGTCAGTACATTGAACACCCTTTTGCTTATTCACCTATTCATCTCCCTGACAAGTTCTCTATTCATCTGTCTGTCTGACCAAGTTCATTTTGAACTCTGATCCTGTCCTCCAGAACATCTTGCAACTCCACCAACTGAAGTGTCAAATTTTAAAAGCATCTCTTCCATCAGTCAAACTGTTTGTAAAAAAGAGAGGTATTTTGCATCTTATTGTACATCAGAAGTAGCACAAGATATATGACAAACCTTCCATCTTGATAGCTCTGACTTTGAGGACAATTTCTAGTCATTTGTGAAACTGGCTGACAGTGATTATCATTTGACATCCCCTTGAGCAAAATAAAAAACATGGTCATATGGAGTGCAGACCAGTTGTATTTTTCATGGAGTCTGGAGACCATTCGGGGCAGGAATGTGAGGAATCCCCTGACTGAACTTGATTTGTGAATGTGTTTGAGTTTGCAAATCCCCATTTAAAAAATGGACCACGTTCTGTCATCACTGGCTCAGGGAAGAGCTCTCCCATGGCAAGTGAGAGGAATGGCCAGAGCCAAATGTTTTGCACATTCGCTTGAGGAGGAAACAGAGAAAACCTTCAGCTGTTTCTTTGAAACTATAAAAGCCCTGCACAGTCACAGAAACAAAACTTCACTTGACTTGACACTACCTGTCACTCACTGGTAATGAATGTTAATGACAAACCACATATGTAGCATCAGTGCAGACCCTTCACTGGCTTTTTCCAGTCAAGAATATTTTATCCAGGTGACCTTGTCAGGGGGATTAATCACAGTGCAGGCTTCTCCCCCCTCATTCTCAGTGTATACAGCCAAGTGGGAGGCCAGAACCCCAGAGAAGTATTTGAAAAGTGTGAATGTTTGTTAAACCTTTTTTAAGCTTCATTTTTGTTCAAGGGCAAATTACAGCACAGCAAATCTCTGGAGTACTTCCTCATTTTGTTCAGCCTGAGCTTGGCAATACATAGTTTCTGGAAACTTGCAGTTCCTGATGAATACCAGGAAGATTTTCAAGTTTCCTATCAGACACGTATTAATTTGATTCAGTCCAAGCTTGGGGAAAAGTCTCTAGACAGAGGAGGAGGAGCTGTAGCAGTCACACACTGATTTTCCCACTGGCACGTCCCACACTCTGGGCTAACCCAGGTTTCTGCAGGTCCTATTGGCATAATGCTCCATGTCATCCCTCAAATGGGGTGGACAACCAAAGTTTTCTCACTCCACAGCTATCAAAATTGAGAATATTTCTCACTTGCTTTCCAAGGTATTTCTTCTGCACACCCTGCTGTACCTCCTGTCTTCCTCACTCCTTCCCTCTGAAACATGCACATGGAGACAGCTTTCCTTTATAATCTCTCTTCTCCCTATATTTACACCTTTTAACTTTATGTTTGGGGTATTTTACCCAAAAATTTCCAGAAAAGATAGGATGATAGACAAACCCTAACTATCTTTCCAAGAGCAAATTGCTGTAAGAGAGATTAACTACTGAAGCAAGTGTTACTCTGATTTATCACCCCACTCCCTCATTCCTATTGCTCACTCCTACTACTGAGGCTGCACAGACCCAGTAATCCCTACGAAGAAAGAGCTTGACCTTTATATTCCCAATAAATGATGTAGAAAGCTTTAGTGCAGTTTCATCAGATTTTCTTCAAATAGATTATCCTATCCCTACAGACACAACACAAGAACCCAAACCACAATGAAAGGTTTTGCTGCTGGAGGTAGATTGCTGCTTAATAATGGGTGCATGCACATAGATAACTGAGCCAAAGATGAGATTGTTTGATTAAGCATTGATTTTCAGAGTCGCTGGAAAGCAGTTTCAAAATCACTAAGAATCACAACACTGATTTGAAAAGGAATCAGAGAAAAAGTCTTGCTATCACCATGGATACAACAGATGGGGACTCAGCATTTAAGCAAAAACCCTTGAACTTCATACTTATACTTTTGGGCAAAGTAGATCACTTAATATTAATATTTAAAATATGCCCTGCTTATAAATAAAATTATAATCAACATACAAAGCAGATCTTGATTTGTCTTTTGTTGGAGTATAAGCATTCATCATTAGTTACTTCATTTTTTGCTTGTGTACTGCCTGTGACATTAACACAATGCAGCACAACAGTGAGGTAAGCTGATAGTGGTGTTTCAAATACAAGATAACCATGTGATACTTTAAACTATTTGAGAATAACTGTAATTTTCCTGTATTCCTATCAAGCCTGAATCAGCCAAATCAACACTCTGATTTAACACAAACATTATTATTTATTAACTTTCTTAGGATCCAGATTACAAAAATATTCAGACACTTTACTCACAGAGATTTTGGTGAGCTTTAGGTATTTGAATGCCTTTATTAATGTGGATCCCTGACCTTGGTTTACTGTCAGTGATGGATCAAAACCAGTGGAATGCTGATGGGTATTTGGTCTTGTTCCAGCCTCAGCACTCCTCACGACTCTATTATCATTTTTCCTTCCCTGACACCTCCAGAGCCTGGTGGAAGATCCCAACTGCAAGAGCCAGTGCAGCTACAGACACACAGTGCTAATTGCAGACAGCAGGCTCAGCTGAAGGGGGCAGGAATGATTTTTTCTGGTGCCTTCATGCAAAATTTCTTAAAAATAGCATAAAATGCCCCACTGCGTCAGACTGAACTAAATATTCATTAGCCCAGAGTTCTGTCTTGGACAGTGACCACAGAGCCAGAGAAAGATGTAAGGACAAGGTAAAGATGGCATGGATTCAATTCAACACACTTGACCAGTTTCTAGTGATTTCTTAAACTAGAAACAGCTACTGCTGATACTTCTTGACAAGATTTTCTATGATGTCTCTAAGTGCCTTCTGAGCATTGAATTAACACTGTGCCCAGTGACAGGGAATTTCACACTTCATCATGACATGGAATTCAAATCCTTATGAAAATATTTGGCTTAAATGATGCTTCTACTTTCCTCAGGTTGATGGATGCCTCTACTTTCCTCTCAATTCCAACATCATTTTCCATAACCAGATGTAAATAGGAATATTTAGCAATTGCACATCACAAACATACAGACTTCATAGAGTCACAGGATGGTTTGGCTTGGTTGGGTTTTCAAGATCATCCAGTCCAGCTAGCTTTCAATCCTCTTTCAAATGCCTTTCAATTTAGACACCTGAAATCAAGGGCTAAGTCCACCTGCCCAGATATGTTCAGGCAATTGCAAGCAATTCTAGCCCAGAAGCTGTGGTAGCTACATTTGTTCAGCACAGTGTTACAGATAAAAAGTCCTTTTCTACCTCCTTTTCTCCCCATAAAATTTCACCTGGGACCCAAAAATAACCTTCTGGAAATTGGTACATTGCCACAAAATGTTTCCACTTCAGCAAGCTAGCACTTCTGGCAAAAAACAACCCCAAACCTATTGAGTGAGGAATTTCAAAGAAGCTGTAATGAATTACTTAACTAGGCTCCCCAGGCCTTGCTCGTGGTTCAGTAAATGTGCTGATCTCTGCCTGATGGCATTTGGCTTAGTTTTTGTATCCCTGAAAAATAAACAGAAGGTTTGCTAGTGGCTTTGGTGAGAACAGATTGAGGCTATAAAGAAATCAAGACAATTTCCTTCTGGAAACCGGTAGCTTTCTGTTAATAGAAGAATCCAGGGGAAGAGAAAGCAGCATGACCTGTGGAAAGATTTCATTATTTCAAAGCATCCAGCCTTTTGAAAAGGAGGACATGTAATTAAAATGCAGAGATTGAAAAGAAAATATCTCTGAGTGTGCATAGTAGCAGCCCTGGAAGCAGCTTCCATGGGCCAGGAGAGGAAGGCAGGGAAATGGCAGTGGGCACTGAGCCACAAAAGTCCTCTCCAAGGTGGGAAGTGAAGGGTGAGCTGTGCACTCTGCCTGGTGTCCAGCAGGATCAGTGTCCAGCACCAGCTTGGCTCACACACACTGGCTGGTGTGCATTTTCTAGGGAGAGTCTGATGAGGATATGAGAAAAGTAGGATATTTTTTCTAAGGTCCTCTGCATTCATTTTCAATGAAAAAGGGAAGCAAGAAAACCTGCAGCTGCTGAATGTTGGATATATCAAATCCAGGTACAGTTGGAATGATGGTACAGTTTTTTGCAACTCTTTTCCAGCCTCATTTTGCACTAAAAATACATTATGCCATTTCCTAAAAAGTTTCACGAATGCTTTTAGTGCATTCTAGTGAAGTGAATAATTCTTTTTATCCTGACCAAAAAAGTCTCAGTTCCTCATTAACCTTTTTAAAGGATGTGATCTCCTGTAGTTCTGCAGAAGAGATGTTGCCTAGCTGGGGTGTTCTTGTTTCCTGTTATTTCATAGCTCTACGGGGAAATAAATGAGGTTTCGAAGAAAAAGAAAGGAAGTGAAAATGGCAAGGGAACAACAGAAGCATCTCTATTATTTTTCTACACCAGGTTATCTCTAGATTGCTGTGCTGTTGCCTCAGGTTTAAAGAAACCCAAGGGGAAATCAAGCAGTTCACACACAGTCCCAACTGCTGCATGAGACTGTGTCTGAATCAGATGGTATTTAAAGCCCATTATAGACTGAGTGTGATCACACATGCTCAGGCATTCATATCATTTTTGCAGCAACATGAGAGGGACCATGAGCCCACAGATGTACTCAGAGCAGGAGAACAGCAATGTGACCTCACTCCAGCATCACAGAGCTCCAGGAAAGGGCAGCTGGCCCTCACCACAAGGCAGAGCTGCCCAGAGGGAATTCCCTTCTTACACATCCTTCACCACCTCAACACTTCAGGACCCCTGAGAAGAGCTCAGGACTGTCAAGTCCTCCTGTTCAGCCCATGGGCTGCACTTAAACCAGGTAGATGCTGGGATTCAGTTACTTCTGCTATTCCCAGTCAGTCCTCTTCCACAAATGCACCTCCACCACCTACTGAGACCCCCTTATTCAACAGCAATGGGGTCTCAGCTCATCTTCAGGACCTCTCTTGCCCTCACAGGGACATTTTACTGGCAGTCTACCACACCTCTGAGCCCCAGGAGACATAACCATGACTGGCAGAGATGGCTTTCCTATTCCACTACCAACCTCATCCTCAAGCTATTCACTCACCCCCCACAGCTCACAGTCACTTGGCTTCCTCCCTCCAGCACCCAAAGCAGTTTCCTAAGCCAGTCTGGGAATTATTTGTAGGAAGAAGTCACTCCTGATTGACACAGGAGCAGAGGTTGAACTGTGTGTTGTTTCCCAAGCCAATTGCTGGCTGTAAACAGCTGTATGAAGGAGGGAGGTGACAGAGGCCAGGCAGCCTGACCCTCATCTGAGCTGCACAACCAGACAATTAGCCAGAGTGTGTCACACATCTCTAATCTGCACACAAAGGTATTTTACCTAATAACTTCCTGTGTGAAGCAAATGGACCAAATAATTAAAGCACCATGGGCAATCTTACTATTGATGCGATTTTTCTGTGGTTTTTT
>VZTT01075294.1:0-17772 GCA_013400855.1 Buphagus erythrorhynchus | reverse complement strand
CAAAAAACAAAAAACAAAAAACAAAAAACAAACAAAACAAAAAACAAACAAAACAAAAAACAAACAAAACAAAAAACAAAAAAACAAACAAAAATAAAAACAACAACGAACTTCCAAAAAGTAAGTGGACATGCCATGTGCAAAAAGTGCTTTAAGTGCTTTCCCACCTTCTTTCAGCCTTTAGAAACCAGAGTGCATGGAGGATGCTCATGGACACCCAGCAGAGCTGTCCCTTGCCTGTAGCTCCCACCCAGGGCAGGATGAGGGGATATGCAGCAACCAGAGCAAGGAGCTGGTGAATAAATCACAACAGAACCCAACCCAAACACTTCAAGCTATATTTTTTTATGGCTGTAGCTCATACTTCCTCTCTAGCTTCACTATTCCAGTCTCTTATAACAGGACATTGTCTTACATTATAAATACATGTTTACCATCCACGGTCAAAGTAGCAGTGAATAATGTTTGATTTTCTCTCTAGCCAATGACAATCTGCTGCCTAGAAAGTGATCAATGAAGTGATAAGGCTTAATCAGAGTTGTATTGTATATTATGAGAAGAGTCACATATCAAAGCTGTGTCCTGAGGTTTCCAATTTGAGCTATTTACTTGATTGTATATCTTTCTTGGTCTTGAAAGGACTCCCAAAAAGCCTAAATCTTACCAAGCTGTTCACTTTCTTGACATCCTATGGCTTCGTGTGGGTTTTTTTTGTATAAATAAAAACATAAAACCTTTGTAAAAGATCAGAGATGTTGTCCTGTAAAAACACACAGAGCGTGTGGAGCCAAATTCCAGAAACAACGACAGTATTTTTCAAAATGGAACTCCTGAGGGTTTTGTTGACTAAACACACACATATAAAGCTGAATAATTTTAGTACNTAATGCACATCCATCTAACAGAAAATCTAACATTTTTCAAGACAAGAAGAAATTAAAAAAAAGAAAAGAAAAGAAAAGAAAAAAGGACAGAAGCAACAAAACACCCGATCCTTTGCATATACTTTTAATGAAACCAGTATCTCATCCTGGTTGTGTTCTTATGTTGTTTTTGAAAAATGGAAATAATTCCTGCTAACGGGCACAACTGAAAATTAACTGTTCCAGCTCAAATGTCTTCTAAGTGTGCCAAGAACAGACCATAAAATGGGAAAAAAAGAAAGAGCACTAATTACTTTATTTGTCTCCTAAAACTAAACTAACAAGTAAAAGCCTTTAAAGAACACCGGTCAGAAATACTGATATCAAAGGAAAAGACTGCTGATAATCCTGGATTCATTTGCAATGATTTATTCCATATTTTATTGCACAATTTATAAAAGGGAATTGCAGCAATCGGAGCCCTTGCATTGCTACAAGAGATTAAAAGATTTCCTTATCAGACAACTCAGAATTGTGATGATTCACACCTTCATTATTTCTTGAAACACTCCGGCTTCCTCCAGAAGGTACAGCAAAGGTTTTGCATGATTACATCCCTTAAACCAAACAGTGCTCGTCTCATTTTCCCACGGTGCTCAGAACGAGCTAGGGGTGAAAGAGTAACCCTTTTAAGCCAGTTAAACAACCGTCATTATTTTAAAATAAATGAAGAGGGGCCGAGTTATTTACGACTCTGTGCTCATGTTTTATGCATGCCTTACCTCGGAGACATTTGATAGCCCCCCACAACACTTTGCTGGCTCTAATCTTCAACAAGTGTTTGCCAAGAAGGACACATTGGCCTCTTCACATTGGGAAAGGTGGGATTTGGAGACATAGTAGTCACAGGACAAATAGGAAGACACTGGAAAATTATTTTTGCTGCCAGGGTTTCCACACAAGCATAAAACCTGGGTCAGGGAGAGTCTTTCCAGTTAAAAGTGAGTGCCAGTACTTCTCACTGCCAGGTTGAACCAAGGACACGCCCAGCCTCTGTGCAGGGAGGAGAGCCAGAAGGAGAACGAGCTACTCGCAAGGAATTTCTTGACATCAGCAAAGAGGAGCCATCATACCCACTGAGAATTTTGTGGGATTCCCCAGCCAACCATTAGCACAGACCAGACTGGCCCTCAGGATCTGCAAAAAAATGGAAACTCAGACCCAGAGAGTAAGGACCTGAAACTGTGAGGGGGTGGTCCAGGGGAGACCTTTCTGCTTTGCAAAGTTTTCTGGAGAACAAGAGACCTGAGCAGCTGTGCTTGAAAACCAGCTGTACCCAAATGCCTTGCTCTTCACAGCTGCTCCACAGCATCCTCATGTGAAATTATATTTTGGTTCTGTAACAGGTAGATACCTTCTTCAGATTTGGCTTTTACCAGGAACGTCAGTCCTGCCTTGGGAAAACCTATTGCCTCACAAAGAATGATGAGGGGCTGTGTTACAAGTCCTAAGGGCTGTGTGCTTTAACCCCACATTACCCCATTATTAACCTCAAATATGCCCCCAAAGAAGCCAAGCAGCACCTCTGTTCTTTTGTGATCTCTCTCACTAAGCCACACTGGGAAGAATTTAAGTTGGATAGTGGCAGTGACACTGGAGATGATGCCCAGACCCAGGGCTGACATGCTCTCTCCTGCACACAGTCCTGCAGTAGGAAGGGTGGAAGGTCTCCCTATGCCCCACAACACACATACATGCTCTGTTCAGGAGGTTGCAGCTCTGCTTTGAACACAAAACATGCCCATCTACACATAAACTGGTGCCCACTGGTATTTCTACTGTAATCTCTGATTTGTGTGGCTTATGGAGACTTGGAGTGAAGCAAAACAAAAACACACCTCTGTATCACCTTCTACCCTCAGAGCCCAAAAAAAGCCCTTCAGTGACTTTCCAAACTCCATTTAAAGTTTCTTTTTAACTGAGTTTCATGGGTGAGATATTTAATAGAATGTGACCCCCCCTAGCTCATTTAGCTTTGTAGACAGTGTATTGTGCTTGAGTCTCTCATCCATTCATGCCCTTGTATTACCTCATAAAGGTATTTTTTAGAAATAAAACATGAATAGGGAGATTTTTTTTTTTCAACCTTAGCGATTAGCTGGAGATTAGAATTCAATTGAACAGTTTAGTTAAATATGGGTTTGTGTGTGTTGATATGGCTCCCCATTGTCACTGCAGGTATGGGAGGTTTGGCAGTTTCCCAGCTTGGCTCTCTGGTGGGGGTTCATAGCAATGCAAAAAGCAGTGTCCCACCTTTCAGTAAAATAAAATTAAATGCTTCTCAGAAAATGTTTATTGAAATCTTGCCAGTTTTAAGAGAGAGACGTTTGCATGAAACCATGAAACTTATTGTTTGTTCCAAAGCTTTACCTTCTTTTTTTTTGAACAGAAATGTCTGCTTTTACTTGATTATATATATACATATATAGTTGGGGTTTGTTCCCCCTTCAAGTTAGCTCTGAGGAAACAATGTTAGAAGAAGAAATAATTAGGGAAACCAACAGTCAGCTGCTTTCTCTGAAGAATATTGGGCAGATGACAAACCCACTACAACATTTGGCACACTATTTATGGGCAGGAAATTTTAACAGAGAAATGAGAAATGACACTCTGCAAATCATGCTGAAGCTCTATGAAAGTTTTCCTGCTAAAACTGCAGGACCATAATGACAGACGGACAAAAATGATCTTCTGTGCTTTCTCCTTGTCATGATGGTAGCTCATAGTTTTCTTAGCATGAGATATCTCTTTTTCTGAGCAGTGACAACATTTATAAATGGTACTCTAAATGAGAAAGATCTTTGGAATAATCTTTTCCAGGTTAGCCTATCATTACCAATAAAATACCTCTGATTTGAACAAAACATGTAATTTGAGAGGGTTTTTTCCCCTGCTGGTGTAACTCCTTTGCTCTTTTAACTCCCAAAACCACAAAAAATGCTCTCAGAAATATTCCCAGCTGCTCAGGTCATGCTCAGCTGTGCTGATGCCAGTTTACAGTGAACACATTTAGCACATTAAGTCTTGATTACATGACAAAGTTGGAGCCAAACAAACATCTCCTCATGCATTAGGGAACTGCACAGCTGTGGTAAGTCCTGAGGCATGACAGTGGAAGATCCACTTGCTAAATACACAAAGTAGAGGCAAAACCCCCAAACCTCTCTCAGTGTCCCCCATGGAGCAGCCAGCACATGGAGCAGATGGGCAGCAGGGTGGTGCAGTCACTGCAGCTGAGGGATGGCCCTGTGACATTTCTCTGTCCTCTGCCACAGCTCTGCTCTGCCCCTGCCAGTCTGACCTTGAGCTCATGAAAGCAGGAGCAGAAAAGACATCTCCATTTATTAATCCCAGCCAGACTCTGAAGGGATGTGAGGAAGGAAATGCAGATGCACCCACAGAGTGCACAGCAAAGCCCTGCTTCCCAAAGACAGGGATCACAGCTGGTGTCCTGTTACAAACTCTGCACCAAGACATCCTTCCTGCCAACATCTAAGCCATGGCAAGGATGAGCAACGATGCAGGTTCAGCTCTGTGTGCTGCCAGAAGCCTGACTTCACACTCTTGTCTCCTCTATGACCTGACTAACCTAGCAAGTGACAGCCTTGTTATAAATATCCAAGAATCATGAGGTGGTCACTTTCCCACTGTCACAGCTAATTAACTTCTAGGAATAACTATGGGAACTATTTCATTTTGCCATCCCAAACATGGGTCTGGAGTGAATGTGTGTATCTGAGTGAATTGGCTGAGAAAAAGCACTCCTCTGTTAAACAGCAGAGCAGGTATGAAATACTGTGGGTATGTGCCACGTATTCAAGGATCTGCAATTTGATAAAAGCAGCACCAAGATTTACAACACAACTTTCAATCACTTCCATCACAATTTCAATCTCTTGCACATGGCAGTACTTGTGGACAGTGGAGATATCAAAGAATTCATCTGTGTATAAGCCTCAAAAAGTGACTGCATTCCTAAAAAAAAAAAAAAAGTGTGTATTAACTGTCATTTCAGTTTAGAAAAATCTAGGCATAACCTCATAATTAGGAACAGCTAAATTGCCTACTCTTTAGTCAACGACACAAGGAGAAATTTATTTTGTTTAATAAACTGCTCTTAATGATTACTGTTTGTTTGCTTCCTAAATCTCAGAGTAATCATGTACTGCAAGTGGAAAATGCTGCTGAGGAGGTTTGTCTCCCAAGCTTAAATGACAAAAAAAATCTCTTCAGTTTTCCAGTTAGAGGGAAGCTTTTCTCCATAGCCCCTCATCATTGATCTGTGAGCCTCGTGCCAGCTCCTGGTCAAAAAAGGGGACCTTGACTTCTGGGTGTGGAGGGCTGCCAAGAACATGAAACCAGCACCTATATCTCAGGACACAAGAAAGCTGTAAACTGGCTGGATATAGAGCAGCAATTGTTTTATAATAATTGTCCACCATACCTGCATCCTGTTCCTGTTCCAGGAGTTTACAATGGATCAATGTACCCAAAGTGTTTATACCCAGATGAACCTGGGGCAACCCAGTTCAAAAGACTTTTCTTTCCCTCGTCTGGAATGGCCCCAAAAAAATGGAATTTGTTCTCCCTTCAAAGAGGGATTACAAAAAAAAGCAACCATCTCTTTCCCATTCTGCCCATGTGCTGGAGCACAGAAAGGACAGCACAGGTATGAGGAGGGAGGTCACATCTTTCATGATTTCCCTTTTGTAGAAGATTTTGGAGCTGCAGGGTGCCTTTCCAGACAGCTTTCCAGGAACTGCCAGCTGGAATGGCAATGCAGAGAAGCCATGCTTTGCACAGAGACATATGTGCTCTCACACACATACATAAAGCCTCTGAACTCACTGCAGGAAAGGTTTTACCCCAACAGCAGGATAAGTAAGGTGTGGAAATTACCTTAATGCAAAGTCCATGTGAAGATCAGCCCCTTTGATTTTACGGTGGTAGCAAGGTGATCCCACTCACAGCTGGGACAAATGCTATTGCTTCCACCTCACTCTCTGGTGGCAAAAGCTATTTTAAATTCATAGACAGAAAAAAAATGACAGAGCTGAGAGGTTGAAGTTAGAGTGAGCCAAGAGTAGGAAGTGCTGTACATTGTATCCTAGAAACAGCTTTCAATTCCTCCGTCCTTTTCAGTTATTCATTGTACAAGGGAGGTTGGAAGAAGTGGTGCAGATAAAGTAGATATCAGCTGAATTTTTGCCAGGCAGTCATTAATCCCTAAAATTTCAATCTTATTTTCATTAAAATTTAACAGCAAAGACTACAGAAACACAGCTGAGTTTGAGCTTCAGGAATGTGTTTATGTGTACATGGGTGGGAAAAAACAATAGCTGGATGGAGCAGCCTGAGATATTCCCTCACCTACAGTGCAAAAGGATGAAATTTTATCACGTGCTTTTTATCTGTAGTTTACACCAAGAAAACACATGTGTGAAAGACTGAACACATTATGATTCAGGAAGCATCTCTTTACCCAGATGAAGATGGGGATGGTTTTCTCCAAAGAAAAAAAAAATGGAATTTTTTCCTCATTATGAAAGAGAATCTCGTCATGATTTAATGGTCCTATGAGAAAGAGTGCTTTGCTTTTGAGAGTCAAACAAAGCTGAGTGAGAATCCAGAAGATTTAAAAGTAACCTTGGAATGATATGCAGATGCTGGTTAAGATGTAGATATGCCTGAAAAAATATCCAGCTCCTCCTTATAAATCCTCTACCTTCCAAACCATATATCAAGCTTAAAATGGAGCAAAAGTTCTGCATATCCTTAGTGAAATCTAAAGTGACAAGGAATTCACCTGTTTTCTCTCTCCTTTGGAACCAAGCCAAGATTGCTTTGGTGAGAGGAGCTAGCCTGTTTTGCAAGTTTATATCATATCCAGTGGGGAGCCAGTGATTAAAAAGGCATCATTCTTTTGGGGTTTAGCTTTATCTAAGGCTGAACCTTCAACAGAGATTCCAGTCTGTAGGAGGGGAGGAAAATCTAATTGAGGAAAAGGAGAAGAATGTAGCTTGCAAATTCAGAACTATTCCATCAAAGATAACTAGATCATCTTTTTCATAGCAGGAATTAGAAGTGACAGATGGCCTTGCTGCTGAACCAAAGGTGTAGAAGTCCTGAGATTCAATCTGTATTTCTGGCTCTCAAACAGATTTCCTGTGCAAGATAGGGTAAAAAAGCAGCATTTTAGTAATGGCCAGCTTCTGCAGACTTTATCTGAAACAGATAAACCCTGATTTTTAGAAGAGTGGTCTGTGAGCCCCATTTTACTTTCTATGGGAGGGGCAATGTAAAGGCACTGTGGAAAAGACAGTTTCTTTCTCACAGATTGGATTAAAAAAGCTGAAAATTTAAAAATGCAAAAGCAGTGCCAAATCTTGAAAATTCTGACCAACAGTGTTTCTGAGTGGTGGGTTTACATCTGTGAAATAGAGACATTTATCCCCTTTCAAAATTCCTGTGCATGCACAGGAAAATACGAGCTCAGACAAGAGAAACAGAGCAGAGGTAACACCAATGACAATACCTACAGGTAAGACACCTTTTACATTTTCAATTACATAAGCCTGCCTTCAATTAAACCCCATCAACTTTGTTCACATGAACTGAAATTGCCTATTATGGTGCTGAATTGCATTAAGCATTGAATTTGAATTTTATTTCTGTATGCAGATATATTTTTAGTTGGCTTATGCTTTTCACTCGTTTCTGAAAATGGTAAATTGACTTCACTTTTTCTCTAACATTAAAATAAATACCACCCTAAAACTAGAACTCTCCAGCAACTCCGTGCTTTTGACCAGAAATTAAAGTTTAGCAGAAATGTGGATTAAAACAGTGCTGATATTTGCAGCCTCTGTGAAATCTGCTCAGGTTGTTCTGTACAAGACTCAGAGGTCCCAAAATGCTCACACACAGTCACAGTGACGGGGCTGAGCAGGACATCCCTGCCCTGACATCCTCCAACAAGCTGAGGATGCTGCAGCATGGGGCAGAGGACGTGAAGGGGATTTCTGATGCACTCTGGTTGCTCCCATCCCTGAGGAGGAGGAGGAGAACTCCAGCTGACATGGGAAAGGAGCTTGGGAGAGGATGAGGAAGCGAGGGGCTGAGGGGGAGCAGCTCAAACTGCAGAGCAGAGGAATGGGAACCTTCAATGAGGATAAAAGGTCTGTAAAGAAAAGGCAGCAACCGGTACAAGAAAAGGTGCAAAATGAGTCAGCTGAGGAAAGATGGCACTGGGAAGAAAGTAAAAAACTAAATTGAAACCTGCACTTCTCCATTATCAGCATGAATCACAAAAAAACCCTCATGGGCTTCTCCATTGAGTTCCCAAATAACCTCCTGGCTGATCAGCCTGTTACCCTAATTGGTAAAGATCTCTACTTGGCATCTAAATTCTAAAACTGTTAAGGGAGCACAAAGGCATGAATTTAGCTTCAGATGATGGATTGCGTTTTATCATTTTGCTGCATTTTAAAACTGAGCATTTTTGGGGAAAAGAAAAGGTTGTGAAATCAAGTTCTGTAAGAATTTAGTCTATGCTAGGATTCTTGTGCAGATTTAATCTGACATGTCAAATGTGTATTTTGACACTGTCTTCATTCTTTAGGTATCTGAAAGTTACATGATCTCACATTATCTTTTATACTGAAATTTTTCTTTCCAAGTTCATGGGGTTTTTTTTGTATTTTCTAGCATGAAGACTTTGCACATAAAGTGTAATGGCATGTAAAATTCCTAGGACATATTTGATGAAAATTAGCTTCTACTGCTGGATCCCTTCTCTTCCACCTTCAAAAAACTTCCATGCTTCATGTGTTTGCTGAATTCCAAAGCAAAAAGAAAAACCCAGAACAAAATTTCCCTTTTTTTATTTTTACAGCAATAAATAAAGAATTCTTTGTATTTGTGCAATTATTTGGAAACAATACTCTTTGTAAAACAAGTCAAAAATTACATGATAAATGAATGGAAGATAAAAGTACAGTCTCCTGCCTCCTCATGATACTTTGCTATATTGTCAGGGAGAAGCTGAGCATTTGCTGCCCTCAAGTGGTGTCCTATTTTTTTTTCCTACAAGCATTCACAGCGATGCTTCATCCTTTTTATAGCTTAAGTTCAGAGCTGGGGTTTTTTTTGAAAGAAAATTCAAAGCTTGGAGCAAACAGAATTCAGCTTTGATTCACAAAACATGTGGTTTAAAATGTATTTTTTTTTCTCTTTAAATATTAGAGAAATCTTTGGCCTTATTTTGGATATGCTTCATCTCTGCTCTATTGCATTATAGAAAAGGATATTGACATACACAGCCTCTCAAATTGTGGACTCTAAAAGACCTAAATGTTGTTGATTATTCTTTTGTGGCTTTGAGTTTTGGGCTGTGCAAAACAAACTGAAAAATACAGTCTGAGAAAAATGTTATTGCTTAAAAAGGCAATTGCAATGGGGAAAAATTGAGTTTGTCATATCTTTATTGAAGATCGTGTTGAATTACTGACAATGGGCTAAAAATGAGCCAGGGAAAATGGGATTCCTATCACACTTCAGAAGTGGATTATAACTGACTCAGGAGCTAATTCAGCTGCAGCTCAAAGACAGCTGGGTCAGATTCTAACTCAGCTGAAATGAGCAATAAGAATTGTGTCTTCACACTGCATTACAAGAGAAAATCCACTCTTTCCAAATATACTCCAAACAGAGCCCTTCTGTAACAACACACATGCCTTGCTGCAATCTTCACCTACATTTCCAAACCAGCACCAATTCCTATTGGCTGCGGGGCGTTCAAGAGCTCCCTGGGCTGGAGTTTGTTTTATTCACTGAATAAAACTCTTCACTATTTATACTCTGAAACCAGGAGCATCAGGGAAGTGCAGAACTGCCCTGTTCCTCAGGATATTAATGTGTGTCATCAGAGCATTCAGGGGCCGTGCGTGCCAGGTCCCAGGGTGGTGTTTCAGACAGGCACAAAGCAAACAGATGGTGCCTCAAGGATCATACACACTCCTGGTTACAAGGAAATGCAACAATCAAGCATGATGCAAAACTGGGGAATAGTACTGGGACAAAAGGAGTGAGGAGAGCAAGTTCCACATGGTTCCCCATGTCTTTATGCAATAAAAAACATCTGCATATTAACATGAAATGACAGCTCTGGATGCATTTATATTTTCTTCCCTCTCCAATTTTGTCCCAAAATCTCTGTCCCCCTGACATATGTTACAATCCTATTGTGAAACCAGTAATTTTCTGAAATATCTGAAAAATAGCAGGTGAGCATGACACGAAAAGGCTAAACACCATCATTTGGGACAGATTCCAAAGGAGATGTTCATTGCACACCCTAAAGGGGAAAACAAGAAAAAGGAAGGGAAAGGGAAAAAGGATGGTAAACAAAGCAGACTTTTCTATTTCCTTCCAAGACCATACATACCCTGAACTAGGAAAGCTGCATCCTCTTGGACTGCCACCTGGACAGCCCTTGCTCCTGCCCCTCAGTGCTGCTGGGAGCCTGGCTGGTGCCAGGGCAATGCCAGGGAGGTGTCTCTGCTGTTTTGGGGAGCAGCAGAGCCTGACACAGCCAGCACAACACATGGAGCAAAACGTCTCGTTAATGTGCCACTGCTGCTGGTGCTGCAAGCTGGGAACCTCAGCTGCCCCCTCACCTGACTTACCCCTCAAAGCCCAGATTTCACCCTGGTGGTTGGGCTTGTCTGCTTTTCACAGAGCTCCCTTTCCTCTCAGTTTGTGAGACCATGCCATCTTTTGTACTTGTTCCCTAATCCATGCAGGAGCACACGTCCAGTCTCAGAACACGCTTGTCTTCACAGCTGACAAAGTCAAACGTCACAGCAATTACACTTTGGGTTTGTTTGGCGGTTTTAGAAACTGCTTCTCTTACATTTCTTCAAAGGGGTAGTAATGAAGCCTAGGCTTTGGTTAACACCAGGAAAAGAAGCTACAGAGATCTCCTACTTCCCCTGCCTGGATACCATTTCCCAAAGGCTTCGTTTGTCTGAGGAAAAGTGTAGCACAACAGAGCTGCAATAGAAAAGTTCACCATGTTATATGATAGGAAAACTTTGGGGAATTTCATGAGGTAACCAAGTGGGAAAGCTGAAGGGTTTAACAGAATGCCTATAATTCCAGTAATTTTATGAAAACATCCAAGCATTTATTCTAAATAAAAGCAAACACCTACTCTAGACTTACAAATACTCCACCGTTAAACTCCAATACTTTATGTTCCTATGAGAGATTTTTTAAGATTATATAACTTGCCAAGTAACATAGACCTTGTCTTCATCACACCACACCTGGTTTTCTGTACTAGCAGCTGTCATGCAAATGTCAAAATATATGTATCAGGAGAAGAATCTATAATGCCAGTGGAAAGATCAGCATAGTTGAGTTCATGAGCTGCAAACAAGAAAATCTATCTCCAGAGTTGTTTTCTTGCAAAAAAGCCCTCAGGATTCACAATGTGTAAGGACAGGGCTCATTGAGATGTCTGTATCACCCTACTCTATCTGAGCAAAAAAAAAAATCTGCATTTAAAGAGAGGAGTAACCAGAGAGTGGTTTGTTTTGCTTTTGTTACTTGGAAGGTACTTGTAAGTGAAATACAGAATTGTAGATGAAGGAGAAAAATGGGATTTCCTTCTGCTGTTATCAATGTTAAGCATAGGACAAGAAACAGAATACATAGGGAAATCTTGACCTTCTACAGAGGAATAATTCTCATCCGAAATCCTCCTGTTCCTGATTCAGGAATTGTCAATGCTGTTAGGCTGAAACTCTTCACACTGCATTTCATGGCACTTCCTGCTTTGTATTCCTGCTCCTGGTTTTGCCATCCCCCCACCATTAATTCATTCCTGTGCTGTTTCAGCCCTTCTTCTCTTTTAGCAAGGAAGGAGCTACAGAAAACAGTGAGGAAGGAGCTACAGAAAACAGTGAGGAAGGAGTCTACTCACAAGGACTCTTTAATTTTTTCCAGCTATACTGTAAAATTGAAAAGTCCTAAATGGAATACTTTGATGGAAGAGGCCAAGAAACCAGCTTGTGTGTGTACTTAAATGGAGAGGAGCAGAACCTGCAGCAATGTCCCTGGCAAGGAGTGAATATAGTTTCAGAGACTCTGGCTCTTTTGCCATTTCCTAATAAATGTATGAGAAGCACAGCACCAATGGTCAGCCAGGCAGAACATACAGCAGAACAGAATTTGTGATTGAACAGGCAAAAAAATCAGCATTTACATTTCTGAGTCTATGGTCAAGCACTGGAGCAAGAGTAACAACAGTGAAGCCAATAAACAAATCTATTCACAGGGAGCAGGATAGAGAAAAGAAAGGTGGAGCTTTTGCTGTCTTGTTGGGAAGAAAGAACATAGAGGACACACATTCTTGCCAGGAGTTAACACAAGGCCAACCATGAACTGCCCTGACTCCTATGACAGAACAGAGGCTTTGGACTATAAGTTAAGCAGCAAAATATGAGCTGCATGCTCACGTTATTGACCCAAGAACTCACACATCAACACACAACTTGGAGTTGTTAAAAGTTCCTTAATTTAAGGCACATTTGTGGCTCACTTACTCCAGTCAATGGGAGAGGTTCTGGTTTGTAAAGCAGACAGGTGAGATCCAACCCAGGACAAGGCAGGCAGAGAGCAGGAGGAGATAAACTTGCAAGGAAAAAATCATGCTCTGAGCACAGACACTTGCACAGAGCAAGGTGAAGGACCAGCAGCTGGCTCAGAGTGGAGCTGCTGCAGTAAAAAGCACCATCCACACAAGGCAACACAAAAAGCAAAGTGAAAAATACCCTGCCCATGAGCAACAGGGACAGGGAGCCTAAATCACCTCCTCTGGTCAGAAAAGGCAGAGTCAGGCATAAAATAAACAATCAAAAGTCTCCATGCTGGAAAGGATAGGAAGATATAAAAGCTGGAGCAGATATAAAGATAAAAAGAAATATATAAAAACTGGAGCAGAGTGCAAGTCCATGTTCCTCAACTGTTCCCAAATATCCTGATATTTGGGACCAAACAGCAGGAAAGAAAAGTCCAGAGCACCACAAAAAGCAGAAAGGTGATTTAAGATGGACAGTTCTACTTCATTCCTTGCTTCTACTAAATATAATTTTAAGTCTTACAGTTTAATTCTGGATAAGACACTGAATAAGGTCTATGGTTTAATTTCTTTTCTTTTCTATTGTCATGCAACATGACATTGGCAGATTATTTTCTTCTCTGCATCACTACTTCACCTCCTAAATTTGGCTATTCTTGAATACTTAGATAGGAGAAATTTCCTGTCAAGGAAAAAACAACTGTGAGTTTTTACAGTTCCTGTTATAATGGGACCTTAACCCCAGCTTATACCTCGAGGTGCTACTAAATTTGAAAATGGTCACTTGCACATTTTACAATGCCTGAAGGAATCCACTGCTTAAATGTAGAAAATGTAGGTCATTTTACCAAAGAAACATTTCTTGTAAACCAGGCAGAACCAGTCAGCTGATGTGAGAGAATACCCAGCATGGGGACTGTCATGACTGAATCCTGCAGGATTGGCTTCATGGTGTGTGGACACAAATTCAGTCTCTGAATCCACACCACTGCCTTGAGCTCTGCCAGTGGTTGATGTCGTTTCATGTTGTGGTGTTTTCTCGTGACTTTCTGCATGAGTGAAACCCCAAAGTGCCTTTTGAAACAGGGACCTAACCACTATAAAGAAAAATGCTTTTAAAATATGTTTGTCTGTTTGTGTGAATCTTGGCCCAAATCTTTATATATATATATACACAAATATATGTGTTTGTATGTGCATGTATGCATTTCTGTCAGTACTAATTATTATTTTTTCCACAGAATTGTAGGAGATAAGGTGCCAAGTGTAAAAGAGAAAGGAAGGCAGCTGGGTTGAAAGCAGAGGGATCTTTATGTCCCATCAGAAAGCAGAGCTGGTGGCACTTCTTCTACAGCTTCACTCAGTTGCCTTGGTGGAGACCTCCTACATAAAGGTTCACAGTAGCACTTCAAAATACCACCATGGGAGACAGGAAGATGGTGAGGAAACAAATATGCAGAAAAGGTAATTGGAAACCAGATGAAAAAGCAATATAAAAACACAGTATGTCTGTGGTCTCCACTGTTTCTATTCCTCTCACCAATCTGTGACATTAGGTAAACTGATTTACAGCTTGACTTGTTCATTATTAAAAATAATTGACCAAAGTCCCTGGTCTTCAAAAGTAGCTACCACCTCTATAAATTTGGGTACTGCAAAGTATCTCCCTTTTTACTCAGTCTGGAGTTTATTTGCCTTTAAGAAACAGCTATTGATGCAAGCTAAGAAATGCTCTATTCCTTCACACCTTCCCTAGATTGCAGGGTTGGTGAAGGAAGAGGGGCAGGTGAGAGGGATTATGGACTGCAGCAGGTCAGGAAGATCACTTCATATGACAGAAGGGGTATTTCCAGCTATGGACCAATAACAAGAGATAAAAAGGGGATTTCTGACATTTTGGTTACCATTTCAAATCACTGTTGCATTTATTAAAAAAAAAAAATCAACCACAAAAAATTCAAGAGACCTTGAGGTCTGCCAAAGATTTATTCACTGTGTGACTGCAAACAAGTTCATTCCCTTCCACATGCTTCTGTTTGCTTTGTCTTACCCATTTCATTTATTTGGGGCAGGGAATATTTCCTTGTCTGTGTTTTCACAGAAATCAGAGCAAGGGCACTCCAGTTGAGTGATATCCCTTGCTGACACTTTAATAATGATCCCTAAAGATTCATTTAGAGCAGATGGGCTCGAAGTCTTCCAACAAGCAAGGAAGTTAAATGCTGGTTTTGGTTAAAGACACTTTGAATAAATTCTGGGCTCTGAACCCACAGACAGCTCGACAGAACCAATTTAACCACTGGTAGCCCCTCAGGTGAGAAATGTAATCTGCTCCCAAAAAGCAGTTGCAGCATTTCCTTCCACACAAAACTGCTGCCCACAGCAATTCCTCACCAGTCTGCACAAAACTAAGCTGACCTACAGATGCTGCTGAGCCTGGGGCCAGGCAGGCAGGAAAATGGCACTGAATCAGTTGCATGCAAGAAAAGCTAAAAGAAAAAAAACAGAAACAAACCATTCAAGCAAATAATTTTTTTAAAAAACATCAAAACAAAAATATGATGGGAAATGCAACACTCAAAGGGAACTCTCAGAAAATAAGCAGAGCTAGTTCTTTTTTTTTCCAATTAAACAGAAGAATAGTAACTACTTCAAAGGAGATACTTAAAGAGAAACTCAATGTATCCCATATTTAGTTAATTCATGTAGTTGCCAAGTTCATCTATTTTATTACCAATGGAGGGTTTTTCAACGTTTAGTAGTTATGAATATTACATATTTTACCATTAGAGCACATTCACAGGGTTTCCTTATTTGTGCCTCACAACTGATTCTTTAAAGTGTGTAGTGTATACTCATTAAAATGCTGGTTAATCAATGACCACATATTCCATAAAGGGTGGGGGAAATGGAGATATTACAGACCAGTTGTCTACTTAGAATTAGATTTCCCAATCTGGGTTTATCTCCACATTTTCAATTGATTTCTTTATCCAGATCCCACTAGCTGCTCATTCCTAGACCCAAAGCAAATTCTGTACCCATTTCACTTAATTCCTTCACATGTTTATTCATTTCAATACTTATTTTTTTCACTTTTGACACATTCCAAGATGTTTTCATTTTTTCAGGGGATGTGAATTGTACCATTCATTCTGCTGACCTTTACAAAAGTAAGAGGAACCTTCATTTTTACAAGTCTCCCATTAACATTCAAAATGTCTGTGCCACGTTTCCTCTAGCCAGGTAAATGCAGCTGAGAAGATTAAATGGTCTACTTAATTTGCTGATTCCAGCAGAATCATTCACACTCACTTAAGGTACCCACATTTAAACCAAATGATTCATACAGTGACAGTGGAAACCAGAGGAATTCCTAATTATTAGCTAAAGTGTTAGTGGTAATGTAAAAAGATTGTGGATGGTGTCTCAAGGAATTTTAGCTTGTTGGGTCAGCCTTTTTTGGGGGGTTAAAGCATCATAAAAAACCACAGCTAATGACTGTGCTTTATTAGCTACTTCTGGTTTTCAGCTGCTGTAGGTTTTAGTTCTCAGCATCCTTCCTTGCCCCACAGATTGAGGCTGACTAGGTTGGATATTCCTGTCAGGAATTTACTTTTGTCTGCAGTTTTGAAATAGCTGCTATATTCTTTATTTTCATTTGCTCTATTCTGAAGTCCTTTCCTGGTCCTTCAGTGTTTTTGAAATGCCCAGCTTTCTTAAAAGGGGGTACCTAAGTCTCCCTCACATTTAATGGGATGTGAAACCTGGAAACAGACAAATTGTTTCTGCACATATTGCAGTATCTCTGAGAATATAAAATACTCCTTAATTTCAATAGCACTTTTTACAAGCATCACAAAAATGAGCACACTTTACTGCAATATTAAATAAAATTACTATTAAACATAGAACTGATTTCACCCTCTGCTGAATTTATAAGGAGTAACTACAGCTTCTTGATGTCACACCAATCAGTCTCTGGGTGATCAGAAAACCCTCTGGAGAATTATTTTTCTTTCCTGGAATGCTTTAAGCAAAACTTCCAGGAGAAGGAGACACACCATAGCCTTGGTGATTTCCAAGCCTCACATCCCCATCTCATGCAGACAAACATCTGAGCTGGAAATTTGGCTGAAGTGACTCACAAAAGCCTTGTCAATAATCAAACAGAAATCCCTGGGCCAGTGCAAAGGGCCAGCTGGGGTTGTGTTTTGTGCCTTATACAGAATCTCAGATGCTCTAAGGGTTCAGATACTGATGAGGAGACTGTTTGTGTCCTCAGTCTTTTGAAGGCACACAACAACCTTCTAGTCCTGGCCTGGGTCACCTTCCAGACAGAGGAGCACATTTACAGGCTGCTGTTGTGCTCAGGCAAATCATGGTGAAGGCAGGGACCCAGCAGCAGCCCTACATCCATGAAATCAAACCTATAGGCAGAAAAATTCCCATTAATATGAAATCCTACCAGGAGGATTATGAAGACATCTGCAGTAAGACAGCTGTCATAATATTTACTTTACATATGACAGAAAAAAAAAAAACTCAAAATGTTTTAGACACTCTTAAATTGTAACATCTTAATTTGATAATAGCAGTTTATATTAAACATGCTAATAGAAGTTTGAGAACGGGGGGTAATTTAGAAAGAATCAGGTTGCATTCAACATTACTATTTCAATAGAAACAAAATGTTATTTAACAAATATAAAGTAAATCAAGTCAATTTATCACTGATGCCACATACTGTGAGTTTTCAGCAGAAAAAATTTTTGTAACATCTTGGGGAAAAAAGGGGATTTTAGTAGATGCCTAAAGAGAACTCTCACTTCTCCAGCACAGCCAGTTCTGGTTTAGCTTGTGCTAAACACATGCAATATATTTACAAAATAATACCACTGTCAAATACATTGAATACATTGAAGAGAAGGTTGGGGTGGGGGAGGTCCTGGAAATAAAATGCTCTAATTGAAATTGCTTTTGGCAGGAGATAGGCAGGAAGCATAATAGTATAGTATATATACCACACAAGTAATACTTAATAAATTCCCTAAGTCTAGCAGGCAAGTCTCAGTCAGTTCAAAACATCAGCTGAGACAGACTCAGTTTGCTTCCTCCCACTTAGCCTTGATGCAAAAACATCAAGACAATTCTTTTCCTTACAGAAAAATTATCATATTGGTGTATCTATGCAAAGACTGATTA
>VZTT01075293.1:86499-135850 GCA_013400855.1 Buphagus erythrorhynchus | reverse complement strand
GCAGAGCTGAGTTAGTAGCGGCCT
This sequence comes from Buphagus erythrorhynchus, assembly GCA_013400855.1. Taxonomy (NCBI): domain Eukaryota; kingdom Metazoa; phylum Chordata; class Aves; order Passeriformes; family Sturnidae; genus Buphagus; species Buphagus erythrorhynchus. Next base: position 135,826 of record VZTT01075293.1, on the reverse strand, counting down.
TCCTGCTCGCAGGTAGGAGAGTGAGCGAGCGGCAGAGGCACCAGCCCCTCACCTCAGCTCTTCTTCTCCGGTGTTGCCCCTCTCCTCCCCCCTTTGAGAGAAAACTGTTAACTGAGTTTATGGGTGTAGACCCAAATACTTAGCATAACAATGGGAAAAATTCCACAGAAGGAAAAAGGGAAAATTCAACCCCCAACAACATATTACTTTTTTTCAAAGTTACATGCAACATTCTTCAGGACAGCAAATCATACTAATTTTCATCCCTCCCTTAAGACTAAAATAAACCTTGGCTGACAAAGACCCCATGAATTGCTGTTCAGTGTTATCCATGAGCTTCTGCTCTGCTTTTGGGTAGATGTACACAAGACTTTCTTTTTCATATTTGCATTGGCTAGCAAGCAAAATCCATTAAGATGTAGAAATAATTCAGAAATAATTCAAGTTTTTACTGCTCAAATAGGATTGCATTGTTTTAAATAAGTCCAGAGTGATTTTAACGCCATGCAAATAAAAGCTGAGATAATTCCTTAGTGTTGAAAAGTCTTAAAAGACAAATCAAACCTCTTGAATAGCTTTAGTATTCTCTGACTGGTAGGAACTGTATTTATTGCATCATCAGTGGATGGTAGGCAGAGATTTTTCTAAACTTACTATATAGTCAATTTAAAACTCTTCCTGATCATATCCAATAGAAAAAGAACTTGGCTCTTAATTCAGTATAAGCAAATAGTGCAGTGGTTTGACATTGATGCTAATGATAGGAGTATCATTGTATTATTGTGCAGAGAACAGCTAAGCAGATGTGGGTGCACCCTACCAAAATGATTAAATGGTACCACTTAGAGCAGAGGTAGTTTATCATGGGAGTTTTGGACATACAAGTAAAATTAGTATGTGACACTTCCCATTTGTTCTATCTTTGCCACAGGCAGGCTGCTTCTGCTCCAGATGTTAATGCTTTCTTTACCTCTAAGTGAAGACCATGCCACTTCACTGTGGAACCACCTGCGAGGGTGCCAGAGCACAGAGCTGAGCTCACTGGACCAAACTGAAAGGTTGCCCTGATATTTACATGGCTCTGGTATTTTCAACATGCTTTTTAAAGTATTGAGGTAAATTAACTTCTATTCCAGTTCAACACATATGTGTTTGCTTGGGGCCAGACAGCCTGTTTTTGCACAGAGAAAAAGGAGAGGTTCTAGGTGGGTGAGAATTTTAAGGAATATGTAGGCAGTCTGGATTTTTTTTTGTGAAATCTTAGAGCTTTGTTAACTGAGTGTTCACTTAAAAGTGAAGTACATACGGCTCTAAGCTATCTGACATGCTTGATTTGCATCCCTTTATTTTTCCCCGATGAAAGCAAGCCCACTTTAATAGCTGGAAAACCTCTGGCAACAGCAGGAAAAAAGAAAAAAACAGTAAAACAAGATATAGGTGAGTTGCTTTTAAAGTATTTGTTGTATAGAGATTACAGGAGAACTTGTTGAGGCTTGAGTGTGATATGTGTTTGATCTCCCCAAGAACAGTACGGAATATATGGATTTTTTTCAGAAATACTTTCAGATTAACTGTCTCTACAGTACTTTATTGAATTTCAAAACTTGTTTAACAGATGACTGAATTTTCCTTTTCCATTTTCTGCTTAATCTCTCCAGTCTTCTGTGACAGCGTGGTTGGCACTTGCTGTATTGTGACAGACACTATAAAAATCCTCTTAAATGTCAGAGCTGTTGGATAAATGGATAGTGATTTGCAGATGATTACAGAAGTATTTTGGTTTCTCGGATTGGAGGGTTCTCATGTAGTCAATAAAGATTCACGCTCCCTTTTAGCAGCTCTTGACCATACTGATGACACATTTGTTTTCTTCAGTTAACTTCTGTGGCTAGTTCTCAGAAATTATATAAAAATCTGCAAATTAAAAACCCTTGGTAAGATACATAGATTTGTAGGCTTTTAGAGTTTTTTAACCTTAAGAAACTGCTGAAAGAATAAGCCCAGGTTTAAAATGGGAGCTTTTAGTTTCTCTGAGCATCTTTGCAGTTACACCAGAGGACTCTCTGGCTACGTATGTTAAGGAACTTTATGTTGTAATTTTGTGAGCAATAAAACTAAAGATGAAAGAAATACCATGATTTACTCTATTGCTCAGAGGATATGGAAGACTTTTTAAACAATGTATGTTACTAATTTCATTTGACAGAGGTAGGTGTATGTGTATACAAAGCATTTGTCTGGTCTAAAACTTGAATGCCATTTAACATATTTTGCTGCAGCAACAAGAACTTCAAAAATTCAAAACTTCAAAAAACTGAGTCTAGCACAGAGAGTAATAAGTTAACTTTTTTTGCCTTTTATTAAGTACTGTGAAGTAGATGTTAATTGCAGTGGCAAGCTTTCTTACCATAGAGTGAATTTACAAATATAACCCAGTGTGTTGTTTGTTATCATAAGGAAAATGTCACTTACATCATTTGAATTTCTTTTCATAGATATGTTATTGCTGCTATTTAAAAGTGAGAAGGACTGAATTGCAACCAAATGATTGTGGCCAAATACACTGATTTATTCTTACAGAGTGGGACCTTAAGAAGTTCCAGACTAAATGTCCCACTTAGATAAGTAACACCCTTATAGAATTCACCTGTGTTTCCCACTGGCAGTATTTTTTTTTCATTTTTTAAATCATGAGTCTGCCTGTGTGTAGGCTTTCTTTTATTGATGGCCAGTCTCCTAAGTAGTGCTCTGTGAAGAGCACACCTCAAAATGTTTGTATCTTGTTGAAGAAGCAGGTAGATAAACTTCCTTGGCTCCTTGTTTGTCTGTTTTAAATGCCTCCACAAGCGCTGAGGTAGGGCTTGTCTCTGTCCCCTGTTACTGGAGGGACCATGGTAATAGTGGCCAAAGAAATCAGCCTCTGATTCAGTGCTTTCTGATGCCAAATTTGCTTTGCTAAATTAGTATCCCATGTATTGTATTGGAACAGGTTAACATTGACTATGTTCATTTAAAACTGGGGAAGTTTCTGTCTCTTTGTCCCAAGGAGTGAATCTGACTTCTACACTACTGACCTTCTTGTGTGTTTATTAAATATTGCCTGTGACTTTTTACTTAATTCATTCAAGCACGTATTTCTTCTACAGGTCCATTGAAGTAAAAACTTCAGCACACTGTCAGCAGAAGGGTTATTTGTGGTGTCATGGAAATCAATACAAGATGCCTAGTAGTGGATTAATTTTTTGTTTATACTTGAAGTTTTCTTCATTACTGTATTAGTTTAAGGTTTTGTTTCTAATGAGCATGTAGAAACGCATGCAATGGAAAAATAAGAATACAAATCTCTTTTGGATATATATGTACACTTTAAATGCATCATTACGTATAAATTGAATAGAAGAACATGCATGGAAGTATGTGAAATGTTATCATCTGGGATATATAATCTTTATCTTCTTCTGCATGTTCTTAGTATCTAGCAGTCTGGCAACTAATGTGGTTGTCTTGGAAACAGGCTTTATTTTCCTTTTGTGAATATCTAGATATGAAATCGTTACCTTCCTTAAAAATCTAGAAGTAATACTTATGAAATAAATAACTGAAGATTTAAGATGCTTGTCCTCTATTTAAAGAATTGATACAGAAGTCTGTAAGTGATGTTTGCATTGTGAGCTTTAATTATAGTTGTGTGCTTATGTTGCTAAAGCAGTCTTTAGTGGTTTTTTTTAGGTAAAATGCCTATATTTAGTGTTGATATTTGTCTTGGAATTATCTGCAATGAAACACTTTGCCAAGATTTCTTAGCTTAATGTTTAAATAGAAATATTACAGTGTAACTGATGCATTAGAAGTGAAATTCCTAAAACCAAACTGATACTATGACTTCCAGTCTTTTCCCTTGTCTTGTTTTAAATTAACAGCATGGGATAAATCCTTGGGTATTCTGTGAGATTATAGCATAACATTTGCCAGATAAAAAATTGCTTTTTTATTAGCCAGAGAGCTGCCATGCACGACATAAAATGTCAAAGTAAAATAGCAACTGATCAAGAAATAAGAAATCTTTCAAATTGCTGGGGTTTCTTAGGATTTGTATGAAAATATGAAATAATGTTCTTGAAATTTATTTTTTCTGGTCTGTAGCTTATTTGTCCTTATTTGTGAGCAGTCTGAAAGTTTGGTATTAGGAACAGTGTATTTTCATCCTGATTTTTATAGATGAAGGTCCACACTGAATAATTGTCCATGTTTTGTTCTTAAATTGTTAAGTTTAATAAGTTTTCTAATGGTGGTTTTAATATATTTTTCTTCCAAGTATTTTTGTCTCCAATACCAATTTAAAAGGCTTTCAAATATAGATATGTACATCAGAGAAGAATATATTTTTGAGTTTCTCATAAAATAACTGTTTTTTTCAGTGAAACTCACACTTTGAATGATACAACCTGTCCAGGGGTAAAGAACCATGGCAAGGTCTTGTTTAGCCATTGGAACCCAGTTGTGTGATCATTTCTTTCATTCTACCTCCCACCTGTTCCTCCTGCTTCATTTCTTGTGCTGCACCCACATTTCAGATTGAGTTCTCTTTCCAGAACTTAATTGGCCATTTAATTTTTGCTTAAATGTTCAAGTATGTTCCCAATTTTTTAACTTCCTTCCTTCCTTCTTATTCCCTATAATAAGATCAGGCTTTCAGTGTAAGACCTGAGATGAAGCTTATTGACCTAAGTGGAGAGAATCTTAAAGACTTAAAAGACTATGGTTACCAGATGATACAGAAAACCAGATGATGCAGAAAGCTTTTAGTGACCAGTATTTTGGCCCCAATGTACAATAGTGGTGTAAGTATTCTGCACCCAGAAAGAAATAAATAATCACAGCTTGTTTTTCCACAAATGACAGTAGTAATTCTGATGTACTCTAATGGTGCTGTGTTCCATTTTGGATGCAATAGCATTTATATATGTTTGCCTTGATGGCCAGGCCATAAACTTGCCACTTTCACCTCAAATTATGGTCTCATAAATCTTACATTAAAAAAGGACATTAAAATAGCATGCTATTTCAGCTGCAAACAAAGCTGAGTTAGTCCTTGAGCTTTTTTCGTATTCCTCTAAATAAATGTCATTTCTTCCAGTTTAACAATATTAGTTAACTGTGTTCAGAAAAAGCAGTCCATTTTATACCTTCCTGATCAAATAATAATTCTTCATGCTGATTACTAAGTGTTACATAATTATATTCCCTGGCTCCATTTTAGCTGAACAGTTTTTCATACTTTGCTCCCAAACTGCAAACATGCAAGCCACTGAAAAAAAACCCAAGCCAAACCCCTTGTGGTAACAATTCTAGATAGTTACAGTATGTGCATGATTGCATTAATGTGATCAGTTCCCTGAAATTGGTGGATAGTCATATACTAGCATCCTTCTTGAATATCCTGGGTAAACCTGATATTCATGAAATTCTCATGGCTTTTCCTTTCAGATGAACTTTTAGTAAACTTTGATGTTTTCTTATTCCTATTCTTTATGATACAGAGATGTTGTCCTGGAGAAATCTCTTTTACCTCTGTGCATTGTAATTGGAAATGGTGACATGGTCTTTCATCACCAGAAATGATATTATGCATTCATAATTCAAAGTTAGTTCTAAAGATAAAGAAGAACTACAGTTTTTTTTTTTTTTTTCTCTCGTGTGTTTCACTTCAGAATGTTGCCAAGACTGATATCAGCAGCATTAAGAAAAGATAAAACAAACTCCAGGGGAGATATTGTAGTCTCATTCAGGGAGAAATGGTATTTTTATTGCCTTTTGTAATTAAAAAAGCACAAAACAAAATAACTAATGAACATTTTCCTTTTACCATAAGCAAGGAAGTTGGTTATATAGTCTTCCACAGCCAGAGACATAGAGACATGTAGTAACTTTCTCAGTGATGAGACCCACATCTCTGGAGGACAGTGTATCCAGTCATCACATCATGTTTAAGACAAGTTTCTCTCTGCAATGCCCAGCACAAAGACAAGCTGCATCTCTAGCTTCACTTCAGCACGTGATATTTAGGTGTAGGCAGTCCCATTGCAAGTGCACAACTTGGCTTGAAATGATCTCTGCAAATCTTTCCATGTAGTAATGGACTGAAATACTAAATAGCTTATCCAAGCTGCACTTCACACAACTTGTTTTAGAGCTTCTTATGAATTATAATAACTTGTTGCTGTTTCTTTCTTGTACATGCTTGATGTGTTGTTACACATACGGTGGCTGCTGATGTGATTCAAGTGCCACAAGAGAAAGTTGCTTTTTCACCTTCTGCCAAGACTTGCAGTAGGAGCTGGGCATCTCTTTATTCCCTAAAGGTTCTCTGCTGTGCTAGGTACCTCAGAGTAAAAGTCTTCATTCTGTTGCCCTTTCCCCAGCAATTACTGTTTTAATTATTCACATAAGAAACTCTTCTAATGCTGCCATATGTCAATACTTGGTATCATTCAAATATCATTTGATAGGTATTTTCAAAAGCAGGGGGAAGGCTTACTCAGAACTCTTTGTAGTATATTGATTTTTCTTTTTTTATGTGTTAATGGTGTGACCTTTACAAAACCAAAAGTGATTTGAAATTTAAATTTTGAAATTGATAATACATTGCTCCTGTTAGAGGATGTGGGACTTTACATAGGTTTTTTTTTTACATCAGTTAATTAATTTGGCAGTAATTGTATTTTATGCAATTTTTAAAATGTTTAGGGCTATTTTTAATGGTCTTATCTGGTGAAATATAGGTTGTTATGGGTTAGTGTGTATGTGAGTGCATGAAAATGTCCTCTGTAGTGGTGTATTAAGCTGAGCTTAAATGTGGTAGAATTTTTTTGGGTTTATTACTGCATTTCTAACTATACGTATGGCTTCAGGTGAAATGTATGAAGATACTCTGGAATTTCATGGAGTGTAGCGCCCATTTAAAAATCACTTCTGTAATACTGTACTTTTTTCTCATTCACAGTTTAACATCAAAACAGTTTTGCAGTCAAAAATATAGTAAATAATTTGCAGAATTCTATCTGAATGAATATGAAATAATTAATTCAATGTATCTCTGCACAATAACAAGGACAAGGTGCTCCTTGCTGTGCTGTTCATTCACAGCTGTTTCTTCTTGCTGCCACCCTTAGCAGCACATGTTTGATTTTGCTCTGAGTAGCAGCAGAAACATTTGAAATGCTGCAATTTGAAATTAACTTCCAGGGAGCAATGACAGTGGCCTGTCAGGCCATGCTAATTTTTTTTTTTTATGTCACCCTGAAAAAAAAAATTTAAAATAAACTGATAGCATTTTTCTAGTGCCTGACCATGCCCTGTTTAACACATCTCAGAGTAGCATTTTCTGATCTGGCCATAGTAATGTTTTTTATCAGTGCTGTCATTGATTTGGCTGCAAGTGGAGATAGTATTTTTGGAATGGATGAATACTTCTGTTTTATACTTCAACTGCTTAAAGGAGATAAAAATTTTAGACTGACTAGAAAGCGAATTGTGCAGGTAATTACTGTGAACAGACATGTCTTACTGAGATTTTTGGAGCAATTGTCTAAAATGCAGCATTGTACATGTTTAGGAGGATGCCAGAGAAAATAAAAATGATTGTTATTCTTTCCAGTGAAAATGAGCAAATGGGCTCTTAACTCATTTAATTTTATGATCAAATCATAAATGTCTATCAGCACTTTGTATTAACATATGAAACAAATGTGTGTCTGTGTGGACTAGACCTCTAAGAGTCTATATATCTGGCAGTCAGGGAGTGGGGCTTTTGGTTGTGTGATTTTTGCTTTTACTTTTCTATTTAATTCTTTCTCAACTTGGAAAACAAGAAGGCTGATGCTCTTTCTGTAATGTGTGATATTTTAAACCTCAAATGTCACCCATCCCCTTGTCCTTTTAATGAATTTGTGCATTCTGTGAATGCCTATGAGTCAGAGAGCAGAGGAGAACTATGTATTTGCTTCACTTAGTGAATTTAAACAAAAAAACCCTGAGGTTATTGATTATAGCAAACGCTCACCTTCTGGTTTTTTATATAAATCATTTAGAGGTACAAGCATTTACTCATGTAGGATTTTAAGGGAGCCTGATGCTGTTCAGTATCACCTGTGAGGAGTGCATCATACCTTTCAGTGTGGAGGGATCTGCCTCCACACTGGCGATACAGAGGGCTTTAGGGTGTCTCTGTGGTTGCACACATTGATGGCAATGCAGTGACATAGCCAGTCTGCACCTTGGACTGTTACCTTGGACCTCCTTTAAGGTGAGGAGGGTGTCTGTGATACGGATGGACAGCAGGCTGGGATTTAATAGGGAATAAATCAGCCATCTTTTGAACCTTTCAGTGTGGGAGAGGTGGAGAGTCAGGAGAGTTCATTACTTGAACTTGATTCTGATCCTCTGTGTTTCTGGTGGCAGTGATATACAGTCATATACAAGGGGGAAAGGCTTTTGCCGTTCAGCTGGAGGTTTGGGTTTTGCTTGCTATTTCATGTAAAAGCCCAGAAAGTTTACAGCTGGTGCAGGCAGAGGATCACTGCAGTAAGAGCTACTTCCAAAGAAACAACCAACTAACCTAAAAAACTGCCAGGGAGGAGAGCTCCTGTGTCCCTCTGCCATCCTTGTGTATGTTGAGCCTGGCTCTGTGAGAGTCCAGGATTACTTGTGTTCCATTTTGTCTCCTGTCTCTGTTTCTGTGAGCACAGTGTGATCCACAATTGAAATAAGATGCCCTTGCAAAATCTGCTAAGGNAATCTGCTATGGATTTGTGTCATGATTGACAACAAATGAGTTTTGTTATATTTGGAAGATGCAGTTAAATATAGCATAAAATGAAAGGCAGAAGTGAAGTAATTTTTCTTGTTTCAGGAAGCTAAGCAAGAGTTTGTTTCAGTTCTGCTGGTAAAGAAGATGACACTGGAAAATAGTTAAATCCTGTATTTTCTAATGAAAACTAGACCATACATGAACATACTACTCCCTATTACCTGAGAGGGACCGTGATCATTGTGTTNATGAAAAGTGTATTGCATACTATTTTAAACCTGTTACAAAACTTTGGAGTTCAGCACATAAGTTCATGTGCTGTTAGAAAAATGGCATGTTTTCTATATAGAAGCTGAATCTTAAATTACTATGTACCATCAGATCATGTAGTAGTACCTTTCTACAAACCACTGATCACATAATAATAGTATTAATTTCTGAGGGAACAGTAATGTGTTAAACAGTTAAATATCCCAGGCTTTGTTTGTTCCTCATCTGGTAATACAGGCAGAAAAAATGAGATGTGCCATATAGTTAATCTTATTTTCAGCACTTCTATAAAGGCTGAAACATATTTGCTTTTATTCATCACTGGCTTTTGGTAAAATAAGGCGAGAAAGCTCCATTTTCTGTCAGGAACCAACCAGAGCCCAGCATGTTTCCACTGTCCAGTTTTGAATTTCTGTTCACATTGCAGATTGATGTGAAACTGCAGCCACTGAGGCTTTCTGGCACGTACAAAACATTTGTTCAGCTAGAAGACAAGTGAGGGAGAAGAGCCAGCAGTGATGTCCAGATGGGAGCCCACTGGAGCGCTGTGAAGCAGAAGAGCTGGTGTAAGGAATAGGGGATGTGCAGTCCCTGCCCACGTGTCTGGGTGCAGGGCACCTGCGAGAGTGGGAGTTGCAGCTTTGTTGGGGAGCACCACTTCCAAGGTCTGGGTTCTGTAATGCTGATGTGCTGTGAGATGAGATGCTGTGATGTTAGATTAAAAAGAATTGCAGACTATTTGCCAGTAATTCATTTGATATTTTTGGAAAACAGTCGACAGTTTGTAAAATTGTAACTGATTTTTAAATGGATTTTTGAATTGTTTCTAGGTAGCAGAGCTCATGCCTGCAGCAATGGCCGCAGGCTGCTCCCAGGTGGTTGATATTCGCAGTGAGGAGGACTTTCCTCCCACTGTGGAACCTGCACTGCTAGGACACTGCAAGGAGGGGTTCTTGGGGTTTGTATGTTTAGTCAGATCTCTTGATAAGATGTGAAGAATTTTGCATTACTTTCTTTCAGTATTTATTCTGAATTATATGCTGTGAATGTTGTTGTTTGGTATAATGTAAGTGATGTGGGATTTGTTTGTTTATGTGGGATTTTTGGTTGTTGTTTTGGGGCTTTTTATGTGGGTTTGTTAGTTTTTGGGTTTGTTTTTGTTGTTTTTTTTCCTAGTCCATAGTCAGTACTGACTGGATTGTTCTGTGCAGAAATATGAAGATAGAATAAAATAGAAAGGGGTGTAATGGTTGATGTGTAACTGTCAGCATGTTACTGGTCTGCTGGATAGCTTCAGAGATCACATTTGTCCATCTGCCTTGATAAAAAACTCAGTAAATTGCAAAGTTGAAGAATTAACCCATTACAACTTTTTGTCTTATCATTACTATGTGATTGTTCAATCATTGGGAAAAACAAACTATTTACTTTCTTTTAAACCCTGCACCAGCTCTACCATGAGATAATACCACTGAGGTGTAGGTTTGCCATGGGAATTTACCGTGGTGTCACTGTTTCTGAATGCCTATTTAATTTAAAAGCAGGAGAGGTGATGTTGGGAAGAACCTTGAAGAATCAGTTTGAATCAGAGTCTATATGAATAAAAATTTACTTTTGTTTGCCTCAGTTTGTTTTAGCTATCTATTTTCTTTAAATAGCCATGAATTAAGCTTTGCAACAGGGCTAGTAAGATCCTGATGACTTCAGTGAGGCTTGACGTGGTTCATTAACAATGTAATATATTTATTTTAGTAAATGGTGTTATTTTGAAATTTATCACGGGCTTATGAATATCTTTCTTTCTTCTTGCCCACTTCTCTGGAATTATTAGACATACAGCTGAAATAGTGGTTCTAGTTACTTTGCTAATTGGATTAACAATTCACTATGCAATGCTAAGATTTCTTTTAGCTGAAAGTTTGGAATAATGCTTTTCTGGATATATCAGTGTACAAAATGTATCCTATTGATATCCTGCTATATAGGAAAGATTATTTTAATACATATATTAGATCTGTAATTAAGTTTTGTTTTGTTTTCAGTGGTAGTATATGATAGGGCATTAATCTGTACATATATGCATTTTAAATTAGCTACATAAAATTGACTGTAGATGGTAGAAATACTTTAACAACTTTTCTTTCTTATAAAAAGTGAAAATTGTTTTAGTCATTTGTTGTCAATTAATAGACTGTAGGAGATTGTGTAAGGGTGTGTTATTACAATAAAATGCTATTAAAAAAGGTTGACCTGAATCTTGCTTCTGTCAGTTTTGTGACCTTTATATTTCTTTCTCATTTAGAGCTATGCAGCACTGATCCAGCAACAAATTAATGAGGACAAACAAAACTTGAGAGAAAAGGCTGTATATGGAATTCAGCTCACAGAAGAAAAACTTAATGACTTCCGTGATGAACAGATTGGGCAGCTGAAGGAGCTGATGGACGAGGCTACCAAACCTAATAAAAAAATCACAATTTCTAAAGACTCAGAATACAAAACCTAAAAGATTAAAAAATTATTTTAATGCATATGGAAGTATTTTGAAACTGCTTTTTCCAGCTGTACTTGAATGTGATTTCTATGAGATAATGGATGCTGCTGATGCTGTAACTTGTCTGAAATGGATGTGTTTGGCTTTCTGTGTAAGAATAAATGGAAAAATGGAATAATAACAACACTTTAGTGTTAATTGCATTATTTTTTCTCCTTTTTTCCCCCTCCTAATGGATTTTGAAGACTGAAAGAATTCAGGAAAAGTAAATTGACATTTTTAAAATATGGAGTTAGTTTTGGGGTTTCTTGCTTTGTAATCTTGGCACCTGTAGGGTAAAACATCTTTCTATTTGTCTGTCATCCTCTTCCTTAATGGAAAAGATGCTATTAGCATTTATTTTCTGGGGAGGATTCAGTAGACAAAGGAATGGTATTAGAGTGGGTTTGTTTTCATGGAAAGAATTGAGCATTATTAGAAAACCCTACTGCTAGTGAAATTGGAAGTTGGTTTTCTTCGTAAGCTTTATTATGAAATGGACTTTAAAATGAAAGATGTAGCTCATTATTAAATTAACCTTGAATCACTCTTATGTAGAAAATTCTGTGTTTTTAAAATTCAGATTATTGTTAGGATCTAAAATTTTAAAAAACCTTTCATGAGTGGGTTGTACTGTAGTTCGAATTCAAAGGTTCTTTAAAAACTTGGGATCCCATATTATGCAATATTTTATACAGACCAGAATTTGTAAGTGACTCAATCACAGAAATTATCCTGTTGACAATACTGTATGACAAACATTAGCAATTTATTTCTAATGGGTTAAGTCTTCAGTAAGGCAGTGTGTGCTTGTTGTAATGTATACTGTTGGAACTAAAAAAAGGGAGGGTTTATCTATTAAGAAAAACACACCCCTTTCGGTGCAAAAGACAGCTTTAATTTCATCTTCCAAACCTAGTTTTATATTATTAGTTTTGTTCTATTTCTGAACCTTTCTCTGTCTGTTACCCACAGCACGTTCAAGACAACAAAATTTCTTTGCTCTTGGGAAATAACAGCTTTGACAAGGAAGCGTATTTCCATCTGTCTCAATTTGTGACAACATGCTGTTTGTCAAAGCTGCGTTCCTGGATCCTAATGGAGTGGGGAGCAATTTGGGGAGCAGCCTCTCTCTTCCTCCTTTACCTCTCCCCAGTTCTTTGATGGGATTGTAGGCTGCAGGTTGCTCATTTCTATTAAAGGTTCACTTGCTGGATTGCTGTGTGAGGGATGTGTGGTTGCTTTGCTGCATCTTCCTCTGGCACCCACTGCCTTTGCCTTTGTTCTGTGTGCAGTGGGAACATGCTGTAGCCTCAAAAACCCAAAGCAAACAGGATGGAAGGGCAGAGATGACATCCAGGCTGCAGGGCTGTTCACAGGTCCTGATTCTTGGTGCTTCAGGGGCATGGTTGGAGAGAATGGCAGCTCCCTCCTGCCCTGCTCCAATACCTAGGATGCCCCAGCATCAAAGTGGGAAGCAAATGGCATGTGCACACAGGAAGCTTGAAAATTCTCTCTGATACTGCCATTCACACATTCCTAAAGTCTTGTTCTTTTTACAGTTTAAAGTCTGTAAAAATCTAATCCGACTCTGGAGTTCAGGTCATAAAGATTTATTCTGGTGCACTTCCATCAGATGTAATCAGTAATTCCATCACTAAATCTATTTGGTTTTCATACCAGAAGTAATTTTTGGCTGTTGATTACAAGAGTGTGTTTCCAGGCCTTGATTGGTAGTAGACCTATGCCTACTTTTCAGTTAATATCCAAGTTGCTTCAAATTTATTTCAAATATTGCAATTTAAAGCACTGTTACTTTTATCAACACATTTAATGAATCTTATTACTTCAATGAAAGTCGTTAAAATACTTGTTTTGCACCTGTCTACTCATGTATGCACCTAGGTTTTTAGAGGCTAAATTAATTCATAATGAAAAATTGATATGAAAAACTTAAGCTTGTAATGAGACCTAAAGGGAGTTGGAGGTGAGGGTAGGCATCTTCACATCCACAAACCCTTCTCTAGTAAATCCAACAATTTTTTTTTATTTCCAACAGTAGTTCATATTTGGTACAGTATTTGTATTCTTGTTTAAACCAACTCTTACAAAAGCCAAAATTCCATTACAGGAATTAAGCATCTTTCAAGATTGCTGACTTTTAAGACAGGCAGTGCTAATAGTAAGGTGTGCTCTAGGCTGAGCAGGGCTTATATGAGTGGTGGGGCCCCACAGAAATTTCGTGATGCCAACACTGCCTCACATTAATAAAATTTGATTTATAAGTGTGGTTAATGAGAGTTAAGTTGAGGAAAACGATGGGCTCATCTTGGCACAGAAAGATACAGTGACACAGATGCTATTTCTTTAATTTTGGGGAATTTTTTTAAGGTACAGGACACTTCTGTGGGTGACTTTACACTTGGTTTGAAGGATGATGAACAGAAGAAAGCATCCATCAAAAATACTTCAAAACTTCAGGCAGTGTGCTATTTCAAATGGCAAGAGTTGCCTAGAAAAAAAAGATTTGATCACTTTAGAAAAGAGTACAAAGTTTTGAGTTGTGTTCTCTGTGTTGGATGGATTGCTGTTATAGAATGCACCACTGAAAAGCTTCTACTGCCCTTAAAAGAATTCTCTCCATCCAGTTTAACCATTAAGAAAGATCCATTATATTTTGTTGATCTCTTCTTGAGCTAAAAGAGAGTGATACAATTCACTGGTTGATTTGGCTGAGCCTTATCTGTGGTAACACTTTTTGTGATTGCCTGGCAGCTGCTAGGAGTTGGAAGGAGCTGAAGTTTTAAGTAGCTGCAAAAGTCACAAGCTGAAGTCTTAGCAACAAGTAAAGAATTTTCAGAAATCTCATTAAAAACTACCAGTTTTGATATGCAAAGTTATACATCTTAAACAGAACAAATAAAATATCCTTTCAGTGTTTTATTATGCCTATGATGTGGGTTTATGCTTTTTTTAACTGACTGCCTGGCAAGAACTATTAGGACATATTTATTCCTTAAAAGTAAATCAATAGTGTAACATCTTGAAGGTAGGATTTATGAAGAAGTTTTATCCCTTAGCTATTTGAACTTCAATATTTTTGAATTATTAATGGACATTCTATTTCTTCTTGAATATGTTATTTGTGAAACACTGACAATGCACAGATGAGTCAGTGGCCAAATTTTCCTTGGCTTCTAGGTAAAAATACTGGACAATTAATGAAGGAAACATGTCTTTCCCTGCCTGTCATAATCTTGTTTTATTTTCTACTTTCTATAGCTAANTGGGACCCACCGCCTCTTCCCTGCTTGCTGGAACATCAGAGGGGTAACCACACCACAAAGGAAGGGGTCCACAACCAGAACTGTTTACTGTTTACGGGGCTGCCTGCTCTGTTGCTGTTGATCTTGCCGTTATTGTGTTTCTGTTTCTCTTTATATATATATCAGTAAAGGACTGTTACTCCTACCCCCATATCTCTGCCTGAGAGCTCTTTAATTTCGAAAATCATAGTAAAGGAAAGAAGGGAAAAAGGGGGGTTTATACTCTCCTTTAAAAGGGAGGCTCTTGTCCCTTCTAGCAGATACCTGTCTTTTCAAACCAAGACAAGAGGGAAGGCTGAATCTTCAGCAGACTAATATACCCAAGTGGGACCATGGAGGACCAATGTACCTTTGATGTAGTATGAAAGCTGAATCACTGTGAAAAACGGCTCACATTCCAGGCAGGGTAAGTCTCTATGTGCTATCCTGCTTAACTTCTGATTTTCAGACCTCTTGGAAAGAGTTCCAAGGTAAATTCTTCCTGTTGGATGGTGTAGATGCAGGAGGGTATGGGTGCAGCAGCAGAGCTGTTGCTGGGCCTGTTTGATAATCAAACAGGACTGCCTGACCCACATCCTGCTGCTCTGTGTCCTGGTGCTGGACCAGGCTTGATGTGCCCACCTCACAGTGGGCAGTGGTTGTACCAGTTTGAAAACAAAGCAGTGGGAGATTGCAAGGCAGAACTACAGTTTAATAGGAAAATTAAAATAAAGGCAATAGTACAGAAATACTGGCTTAAACTGACAGTCAGAATATGACCTGACACTCTGTCAGTCAGGGTGGTGCTAACACTGATTAAATGGTGACTACAGTCCTATTGGAGTGATAATTGTGGTTTTGTCAAAATGGTGATCCTGTAGAACAATCTGGCTTTTCTCTCTTCAGGTCCAGTAGTGGGTATTGAGCTTTTGTTCTCTGGGAATCCAGTGGTAGTGCTCCCGTGGTGTTCCAAGGCTCAGATTATATCCAGGTGGGAATGTCTGGTTCCTCCCCCTGGGCGGGGCATCTCACAATGGTGATGTAATTTTATGAGTCATGCTGTGAATAATTGATGTCTCATTAGCAGAGATAGCCCCCCAGAGGGAGTTATCAGGGATGAGTAATGGAAAAGAGAAAGAACACTGCCCCACCTGTTTTAACAGCTTACGAAGATGGCAGTAGAATATGTACTTTTGGTCACATCTTATATTGTAACCTAAGACAGTGGTGTACGGAGGGGTCTTCCCCATTGAGCCACATCAGCAAGTTGGCTGCAAAGACTGACATAAATTAAATGGTGTTAGAAGTGATAACATTCGCACTTGTAAATGATCAGTTCTTGTTTATGGAGGTTTTGCATCTTCTGCAAAACAACTGGCTTTGGTAGGAACATTTTCAGCAGTTTCAGTGGCCACAGCTCTGCTTTGGTAACAGCCTTGACAATGGTGAGTCCTTCCAGCTTTTCCAGTGCTGTATCTAGCAGGTAGGATACGTGTAGATCACAGAACCAAATTTTATTTAGATGCAACCTTTACATATGTATATACAAAGTATTCTTTTTTCATTGAAGTTAAGAGCTATAAGTCAGTACATAAACTCAGTGCATAAGAACTGAATGGTTTTGTTACTTGTAGCAGTGTGTTATGAGGAAATATCAGGTGTTTCAACAAGCTCATTTACAGGATATGTGATCCTGCGCCACTGGTACGTGTGTCTGGGGAGTTCAGTATTTAATCTGCTCTGCAACCATTTCAAAGCTGTTACTTCAAATATAAACAAGGCAGAATCCTTTATTTAATAAAATGACCTTTTGTTACTGAATATTTGTCAACTTGTTATAAATGCTGAGGATCGTCAGTGCTTATTACCACTGTAAAGCCCTTAATAAATAATTTGTTGAAACATCACCACTTGCAACACAACTTACTGATGAGCCTTCTGGTTTATGTGAGTTACATTCCTTGAGGTTTGAAGTGAAATTTGTGTTAAGCAAATATACTTATTTACCAAATTTTCCCCCAAAGGTTCATATTTCTGGTTTTGACTGGAGAAAACACAAGTACAGAATCTGAAACACTGATATGTGTTTATCCTGTGAGATAAACAGCAAAACCAATAAAACATGCAGAGGAATTTAAGATGGAAATTCCCTGTTGGGGTTGTATCAAAGGCAGGATTTCACTTAGCTTTACTGTGGTAGAATAGTGTACAGGATCTGTAGCACAGAAAGTCTGCCAGAGCAGACTACTTGAGTACATATTAAAAATATCATGCTGTTATCAGTGAAGTCACCTTTGATTATAATGTAGTAAATGAAAAGAACTTTCCAAAGCTGAAAAAAAGAAATCTCTAGTCAAATTAATCAAATACTCAGTTAAAACTGATTTGAGAACTCCATTCTATTCAATTTGTAATGTGAGCATGTACGACTGGGTCGTGGGAAAATGGACCTGTCCTAAGTATCAACTTAAGATGGTATTGTATAGTGCTCCCAGAACATACCCTGAGGTAAAATAAAAAGGAAAACTCATTTGTGGGTTTTCTTTACAAATAATGAAACTGAACTACTCTGCTTTGTTTTTTTCTTCTGAGTTAAATTACACCATTACTGTCCAGTTCAGCTATTCCAAATTAACATTGTCAATTGAAAGATCAGCTTGGAAAAGAAATTAAGTGCATTTTTATGTGCAGTAAGGTTTGTTCAGATGGATCTGCTTTTCAGCTTGCTTTTGTCTGTCTAGTCACAGAATCACAGAATAACCTCACTTGGAAGTTAACTCACAAGGACCATCGAATTCCAGCTCCTGGCCCCATACAGGACAGCCCCAAAAATCACACCCCGTGCCCAAAAGTGTTGTCCAAATGCTTCTTGAACTCTGTGAGGCTTGGTGTTGTGACCACTGCCCTGGGAGCCTGATCCAGTGCCCAAACACCCTCTGGGTGAAGAACCTTTTCTTGATATCCAGCCTAAATCTCCCCTGGCACAGGCTTTTGCCAAGCCCTTAGGTCCTCTGGCCAGCAGAGACTGGCCAGCAGAGCACCAGTCATGCTGTTGGTTGCTGATTTCATATGGGGGAGCTTAGCTCAGACTCTGAGAGGGGGGATCAATGCCTACTCCACAAATGACTCAGATGCCTAATGATGTGTGACAGACATGTGTCTGTGGTGTGGACAGGAGTGTGGCACACACACAGCTGCACATCTGCAGCCCCTGCCTGCTGCTCTGCTGGCAGCCCCTGTCCAGGACACTGGCAGCCAGGAAAGAAAGGATTTAGGAAGAACTGGCTTTACTAAAACATAAGTCTTCCAAGCATCTCTTGTTACTCTAAGGTCCTTTCCTCTGGAGAGCTACTGCCAAGCACTGATCCTTCACACAGAACTCCAAAGCCACAGCCAAGGTCTTGGTGCCAGACACTGACTCAGACTGTGGGGTCCAGTCTTCCTCAGGCTCAAAATTCCCCAGTTTGTCCCAGAAAACTCAGCTTGTCCACTGCAGGAGAGAGTGGTCATGGATGTCTGTCAACTCCCCTGTGCTCAGGAGTGCAGCATTGCCTGCGTGCCTCATGCACTCTGCATAGCTGTGGCAGGTTCATGGCAGTAACCTGGGACAAGTACTTTGATTTTGGTGCAGATATAGCAATGCAGCCCCATATTTTCTAGGGATTTAGTATAGTGTTGCCTTCCTGCTCCTACAATGGTGGAGTGGTCAGAGGAAGACTGGCACTGCTTAGTGTTAACATTTTCCCTTCTCCATTGCTTTCTTTTTCATAGGCAGTTTGTGTTACAGCAGTGTGCCTTACTGCATACAAATCGTACAGAGGTAAATCCAGTACTTCCTACCTGCCCTTCCCAAGCCCCTGCCTCACACCCTAGATCTCAGGAAAGCTTTTGGGTCTAATTTGGCCCATGCTACTCACCTCAGTAGCCTGCTTTCAGAACTGCAATGAAAAAGTAAGTTAGAAAATGTTTTAACCTCTTGCCACTCTCCCATGCCTCAGGTGAGTCTATAGGATTAGAATTGTAAAACTGAGGAAGTTTTTTCAGAAAACTGAACTCCATTGTTGCTATGGAGACTAGAGTTTACGCAGCAATTACTTGTTCTGTTTTCTCTCTCCTTGACCTTAGGCCAAAAAAAAAAAAAGAGAGAGAAAAAGAACGTGGAAATATCACGGACAAAACCTCTGGGACATGAGATTACAATTTGAATGACCTCTCAGCAGTATTGCAAAGATAAACATAGATGACAGGAATAAAGAGAAAAAAGTCTTTGTGTGTCAAGACAATCTCTTTCTACAGAGAAGGAAGTAGGAGGAAGTTAGTAAAGGAACTAGGACCACAGTGAACATAAGAGCAACCACTGCTTGCAGATTCTTTGGAGGATTCAGTGTTCCATACTCAGAGCCACTGCTCCAGCCCTGCAGTTCATGCAGCCTGGTCATGGTCAGATGCTAAGAGAACAAAATAACACTTTTAACAACAAGACCTACCCACATTTTATCTGTAATATGCATCTTTCAACAACAGGGATATAGAATCTGGGACTTTACCTCCTCCTAAGTGGCTGTGGATGTGGTCTTCCCTTGCTAGTCCATCATCTGAAGGAAAATCTACTGTATTGACTGTATGGCTGCATAGTAAGGAACAAACATGTACCTGTTCCTTGTGAGCACATGATCAGTAAGGGGATGATGACAGTGCATGAAGTCTGTACCAGGCTCTACTGCAGATCAAAGCATGAATACATTGCTCCAGTAAATAATTTCCAGTATTTGAAAGCAGCTCTGAAGTTTCAAAAAATGAGACATCCTAAGCATAATAGATTGCCCTTAAAAAAGCCCCAACATATCCATACAAAAAAGTGTGACTCTGCTGGACTAAAGATATTTTGATGTTGCAGGATTTAAGCTCTGGAGTGGAGACAAAAGGCATCCCCAACAATGATCAGACATGTTTCAGAGCATTGTGGAGAAATGACCCTTTTGGTTTATGAGCATTGAAATCCTGTGCTGAAGGAGCAAGGAAGGTGGCCATATGGCCCCATCCCTGACCACTCAGATCCATCATCAGCCTCTTCTGGTTGTCATGACTCAGGACATAACTGAATCCACATGCTTTTCCACAGTGATGCACATGTCAGTCCTGAAACAGCAGCCCAACAAGTGGAAATGCTGCAGGACAAGTAAATCAGGTGGAATTAGCTTCTCCATTTTCTCCTCTTTTTTCACTGTTCAGCTCTGCAAAGCTGCAGCTGACTCCCAGAACAAGAAGTGTTTCTCCTGGCTGTTCCTAAACATCTGTATTGCCTCTAATTAAGAGCAGCCAGGTGGATGAGGTACAGATGTCTGTGCTGACTGACAGCTACCAAAGACTGGATAATGGCTTTCAGTGTAAAAAAAGAACCCAGAAATGAGATGGCAGGGGACATATTGCAGGAATTTGCTAGTTTGATCCCTAATGTTGAGCTGTTGTATGAATTGTACAGGATATCAAACCAAAAGCTCACCAAAATCTATACAGTAAAACAAAACAAGCAAAGAATATCAACCTGAATGCCAAGGGGTTGATGCCTTGAGAGCTACCTAGAACAGAGGCTAGACAGTGTTAAAGGAATAAAGTAAGTATTTATTAAAAAGCCTTCAAAGGATACACCTGGGGCAGTACAAGAGCCTGGCTGAGGCTACACCCAAGATGGACGACAGGTCACATGTTTTCACACTTTTATAAGTTTTGGTCCAGTTACATATTGGGGTTAATTGTCCAGTTACAGCTTCAGGGTATGAAGTCCCATCCTCCCAGACTGCTCTTCTCAATTCACTGTTTTTTATACTTCTTGAGACTAACACTGCAATGTGTCCTTGGTTCTCAGGCTGGAAAAGATTGTTTTGTCTAACTAAACTGTGAAGAGAACTTGCTAACACTTTATATGAAGTTCAGAGTTATATAATAATGCACTACAGAATCTGGGTAATATGAAAGCTAAAACCTAAGGCATCAGGGGTACTTGGAGCTAGAGACAGCCCTGTAAAAGCTATTTCAATGTTGTTGACATCCTACAATGTGTATACTTATTTTGAAACCAATTTTTAGCAAGTTTACAGGCCAAAATATGATTCCACTCATCTCAAAAGCTGGATAAATTTAAAAGTTTGTGTAAAAATCAGCCTCAAAGGGAGAGTAAATTAGCTCCTGAGAAAACATCTAGAGAACTGGAAAGGGAATTTGGGGGATTGTTTTAATCCAAATGTGTCTTCAAATGCTGTGTGCAAGTTAAGAAACTGATGCTACCTTGAAGACAGTTCTTGCCAGGTTGGACTCGATGATCTTGGAGGTATTTTCCAACCTTAATGATTCTGTGATTCTGTTCTTTATTTTCCTCAGTTTAATTAATTTCTTTATTACCATAAGAACTACTTGATGAGTTTAAAATTGGAGCTAATTCTTTTCAAGTTTGGGAATAAATACAAAAACTGATGGCAAGAGTTCTTAACACCAGTATAAAAAGTTCCTATAAGTAACTAAGACTTGAGAAATTTAAAAATGCCTGGGTATACTCCACAAAACAATGAAAAAGGCTTTGAAAATTAAGAATTTTATTAATTATTCCTGAACAAAATATGTGTAATGACATACCTGTGAAGTTCTTCATATCACATAAACCTTATGTATGATTTATGATCACTTCTGGGTCTCATCTTTACCACATAACCCCTTCTATTATAACTAAATTATCACTGTGTAATTAGTGATGGAATAGTCATTTATAAGAACAAAATTTTGTTCCCTGCACAAAGGTATCTGGGGAGAGCAATAACCATGAAATAGAAATGCTACCTGTGGGATTAAATTGTTGTTTTCCAATAGCTGCAATCCTTAACAGCTTGTTGCTGTAGCATGGATGTTTCAGAAATGTGAGGCACAATATACAGCCATGGTTAAGTTAAAACACACTCTGTCTTTCATTTGGCTACCCTCTAAATCAAGCAACACTGGGTGTCCCATTCTCTGGGGTGCAAAGGAGTATTTGTGCTGGTGGAAGCCAGGGAATGTCCTCCTATGGAAAGGGGGTCCCCACAGTCCCCACTCCTGCCTCCTCCCCAGGCAGTGTGCCCAGCTTCAGGGGACTCAGGGCTGCCACCTCCATCCTCTGCATGGTGAGGATGGGCACTTCTGACACAGCTCAGCAAACCTCTGAGGGGAGTCCTGACATTATATTGCCCATTGCTCTAAGCAGGCTTGAGTTTTGGACTGTAAAGGGTTCACTTCTTCCCTGTGTAACACACCAGCAAAGCATCTCTGGACTGTGGTGGTGTGCCCACAGCTAACCTTTACCTTCCCTTGTGGGGAAACAAAATGGAAGAAACTGAAAATTGCATCAAACCAAATCTGGTCCCAGCTGTGTTTGTTCTTACTGTGCTTTTTCCAGTCATGAGGAGGCATTTCTTGACCAGAACTGTTTGCTTTTCAGCTGAGAAAATGAAAAGCCTGGCTTGGAAAAAAAGACTTCTTAGCTCTTCACCTTTGCAGGTAAGAAAATCTGCTTGAGGTTTGCAAACCTGGCTAAGATTATTGAAATCAGTGCTAGTTTACTGAAACATCAGAAACTTCAGGAAGCTCAGGACCCATTGCACTGGCCTCTGCAATAGAGATCTCTGTGCAAATGAGCAGGGGCTTCTCTTGTCACTCCAAGAGATCTGTGTGGATTTTCTGAATTAATTTTAGTGTACCACAGCGGGGATTAGGAGGGAACATTTATACTCTTTGTCATGGACTGCAAGTGAGCCTTTCTAGAAATTACTCAGTGTGGACAGGCTGCTTCGATGTGGTTTTTAGCCTCAGGTCACTGCATAGCACCTGGAACACCAACATTTTAAAGAACATGAGCTTAAAATGCCACGTCTTTGAATAAAAAATGAACTTTTAAATAAACATTGGTAATAAGCCCCAAAATAGGCAGCTTGTTTTATTTTTTTTTAGAAATGATTCTCACTTCCTGTGCAAAGTACCAAGTATGCAGCAACATCTGCTGCATAAAAAGCACATCTGCTCAGCAGGGGAGAGGGGACAGCCACAGGTCACCTCTGGAGGGCATGGTGAGGGGTGGGGATAAGCAGATGTAAGAGGTTGTGGAGGGTGTGAAGAAGCTCTTGGTACAGCTGCTCTCTGAGCCTCTGCTGCAAGTACCACTGCAAGTACTTGCAGGATGGCCCTGTGCCATCTCCAGTCAGCCTCATTCAGCACGGAGAAGAAGGTTTCCCAAGCCCCAGGAATGTGGCTGGTTGCTGGACTAAGTCCCTGCCATAAATATGAAGGGTTTTTTCAACTCTTTCTGACATTCTACCCAGATTATATGCTGTGAAAATTCAGAGCTGTCATGGAGATTTGACATGCTGGTGGTGAACACCTTGTCCGAGTAAGATTTTTAGTGTATTTTCTTTCCAACAGATGGGACAGGCAGCTCCTCCTAGACTTTGGACCACAGGCCTTCCTAGTCCTTTGGTGTGCACCATGCTTCCATGGTGCTTGGTAGCAGGGTATGAAACAATTTATAGTACTTGGTATATTTCTATGAAATATTTACAGTGATACTATATTCCAGTGAATTTTATTGCTGGCTCATGCAATTCAGGTGATAAAAATGCCCATTATAATCCACAGAAAATAAATCCATCAGCATTGTAGAAATAAGATCTGCAACTGGCAGCGTCATTGACTACACTGGAATCTGGAACAAGGACAAGCCCCAGTCCTCCAGTAAGCTCCAGATACAGAGGAGAAGGTGGCAAAGTTCACCTGTGTCCATGGAGCCAGGTTCCTGCTGCTTGTGTTAGAGAAGGAGATTTGTCAGCATCTTGGCCTCAAAACCAGCCTGAGTTTCCAGTCAGAGCAGCACAGGTTGTGGTTGAGGAGCAGCATTGCTCACTGCTCACTCTCACACAGCTGGCATAGAAAAAACCTGAAGCTCCAGACAAATTCACAGTCTCAGGTCCTCTGCTGCAAGATAGAAATTGCAATGATCCATAATGTCTGTCTAGAGCCAAGAACAGTATTTCATTTGGTTAAGGGGAACCTTCCTATTCCCTGAGCACATACATAAATGCTGGTGCAGAATAAAACTCACCACGAATGAGTTTTCATCAAAAGCAGAAGTGAGTTATGAAATTGTGTTCAACATAGTGATGATTTTCTTTTTCCACTGCAGGACAGACTCCAAGGGATGCAAGACAGAAAAGCTTGAAATTAAAGTCTTCCTTTTCCATGGAGATTTTAGTCTAGTTCTTCCTTTGTCCTCCCTTGTTTTCCTTCTTGAAAGTAACTTGTGTCACCAGAATCTCTGGCCCTGGCAGCCCCATCCCACAAGAAAAGGAGGTGGTGGCAGGTCAGTCTCCTTCTTGCTGCTCAGCCTTGCCATGCCCTGCTCCCAGGACACAGCTCTGGGGCACAGCTGACTTTGTGGGAGATACTGGAGTAAGAGAGACAGGAGCCAAGAGTGGCAAGCATTGGTTTCATTTGTTTTATAAAATTTTCTGCTTATTTTTCCTGAGTTTTTTATTTCAGGGTAAAAGTGGAATAAGGGATTAGATAAAGAAGTACTGAATGAAGAGGGCTTGGATCAATGGTGATGAAGGAAAAAAGAGCTGGAAAAATAAAACACATACTTTGTCACAGGACTTCATCACTCACTTAGAGGACAGCAGGCTGCTAGATCCACCAGAGACCACGATACTCCAGGCCACTGGGTTATCAGGGAACAAAGCTGTCTTTTTGCAGGAAAGCCACCTTCTGTGTTGCTGTTGTTGGAGTGTAAGTTCAGCCTTGCTGAAACCAAACACTCAATGACTGAACTGGTTTTCTGCATCTCAAACTTGCAGGCTGGGAAACATCACCATTTCTGCCTCTCCATGCTTATCTGACTTTTCTCAGCTGTTAGCAGGATGAGCTCCTAAGAAGGTATTTAGAAACAGACATGCAATAATTTCAGAAGCATCCTGATTTAATGTAGCCTTATACAAATTTGTTTTCAAATCCTTTGGATAGCTAATTCCTCATTGCACGTGGTGATTCATCATTAAAATAATAATCACTTTACTGGCTGTGTAGCGTTTAATCTTTTAGCAAATAAAGAAGTGATTGAAACTTGCTCTTATCATACCAGAACAAGTTTGTTCAGAAGAAGAAAATAATTATGTTATTTTTGTACAAATTGATATAATGAGCTGTCTCTGTGCTATTATCTCTGAGCATTAACTGGCTCTATTATGCAGGATAATGCTCAGAATAATTATTACTTATCTGCGTGTACACTGAATAATAAAATAATTAGGCCTTTTAAAACAGAGGATAGAAAAGATTCCATCTACCATAATTCTGACTTTCTGATTATAAGGTTGGAATAAAAAATGTGATATTTCATCAGTGTGTCAAGCCACTAAATGCTGGATTTGTAGAAATCAGTGCAGGCTTTTGCGTAAGGTATGTATTTTGTCAGTCTAGACTGAGCAGAGATTTACATAAGGATGTGAAGGATCTGAGCTGTTGAAATTCAGAGATGGATGAAGCCTGCTGAGCACAGCAAGCTCTTTGTAAGAGCAGTGCTCCTGCTGTGTGCAACTGTGCTTTGGTGCAGGGGCTTGCAGTGCCTGTCCATGGGAGCCTGCACATCTGGAGTGCAGGAGAAGCTGAGCTCCTGCAGCTGTGGAGGCTCTTCTCTGGGTGGAGGCTGCTCCTTTCCCTCCCAGATGGGCAAATTCCTCATGAGGTGGAGTGAGCACATAGCTCAGGCTATGTCTCATGCAGAGCTGACCCAGCCATTGCATCTCAGAAAAGTTGTCTGGGCTTCTGGGCTCTTGGGCAGTATGAGCACGCTGGATTCTCCTGAATAAATGCACTTCTATGGAAGGTTATGTAGGCAGCCGTCAGGTGCCCAGACTGCCAGAGTTTCCCATCTGTCTGATGGGGCAGCTTTTGCTTTGCATGTCTGCTGGGAAGACAAAAGTGATTATAATGATGGTGTCTTACTGTACAAAAAGGTGAAATGCTCCAGCCCTGGTATTTTTTTGGGCATATCTGAAATACACCTTCAGAAATGGAATCACAGAATAGATTAGGTTGGAAAAGACCTTAAAGACCACATCTGTAAGTACTACATCTGTCCATCCTTTAAATAATCACAGGGATGGTGACTCCACCACTTCCCTGGTCAGGCTGTTCCCAGTGCTTAACGATTTCCAGGAAGAAATTTTTCATAATATCTCATCTAAACCTCCCTTGGCAGAACCTGATGCCATTGCTTTTCATCCTATTGCTTGTTACTTGAGAAAACAGTTTGACCTCCACCTCACTACAACCTACTTTTGTGTAGTTGTAGAGAGTGACGAGGTGTTCCCCCAGGACATCCCTGCTGTCCCCAGGAGAGGGGTGGGGAGCTTGGGTGCAACCCCAGCTGGCTGCCAGCAGGGAGCAGGATCTTTAGGGTGGTGTAAGGCAGACCTCTCCTGCCCCAAAAGGCTCTTCAGAGCCAGGAGACAATCAAACACTTAGGGATTAGTTTTTGATACGATTGCAAAAGCAAACAGATCCCAGGGATCATCAGAACCTTCTTATTGTACTGGTCCAAATGAAATGGAATCAATGGGAGATGGCTACTGCAGAGAACAGTATTAAAATGTTGTGGTGGGGAGATGAGTGGCACTTTAAGCTTCACATTTTTGGATGCTGCTCATTATTTTTAAAAATTGCATTTCTGTATATCATGCACCCAGTTCTCTTGCCTTCACTCACAGTTTATGAGCAAACTGGCCTTGCCAGGCTGGTTGTGTGCTCATTCTTGGCCTGGGATTGAATTTGCTTCATTTACCATCTCAAGAGCATGACCTTCTGACTTGCACATATTCTACACAGTGGTCCTGAGGAATGGCAGTGGGTGTTATCCATTTCTTGATGGATAACTATTTAAGGGGAATTTGCTTGGCTGCTTGTTTTTTTAGAACACCTCAGGAATAACTGAACTGTGTCAGATAATGAAGAGAAACCAATTCATCTCCTACTCTCTTGCAAATCCCAGACACTGGGTTAATCACAAAAATGATTAGGAATTCGAAGCAGACTGGTGGAACATTTTAATTCTGTTTGTTGAGAGCTGTAAACTTAATTGATTTACATTTCTCTGCAATAAGTTAATTTGAGAGAGTGCTCCCATTGTGAATAATATCAGATTCAAGGCTGTATGGCTTACAAATCTCAGTGGCTCCACTGGAGAAAATACAGATCACTCCTTGCTGCAAAGGATGAAAAGGATAAAGACTAATGACTGGTAAATGTTGGCTTCCTGTAAATAGAAAATTACCAAATCTGATAAATGCAATACATTAGCACTGTTACACAAGAAGCAACATGCTCTCCATTATCCCTGATAAGTTAATGGATCAGTGCTGAGATATAAAAAAAGAAATTAAAGAGAACCTTTGCATGCAAAGTCTCCACTATCTGGAGTAGTTTTGGATTTGAAAAAAAATTGTTTCCTGGAAATATTACAGTTAACTGAAGGTATGATGTATGAAACATTTTTCCATCACAAAATGTAGATTGGCTGAAGACAAAGATCCCTACAGAAGGATATCCCTTGAGATAGAATATTTTACTTTAATTGTGATGAGTCAGAGAGAGGGAGGGAGTGAGCTGAACATGGAAATGCAGCAGACCCAGATTCAAATTCCTGCTGATCCTGCACATGTTAATTTTTAGTGGCTTGTCTAAAAACTATGTAATGTGTCTCTCTTTTTTTTTTTTGGTAAACTTTTCTCTTTCCAGAAAAATCTTTGTCATTTCTACATGGAACCAGATCTTACGTGATTGTTTTGTCTGAGTGAAGGAGAATTCTTATATCCTGGAGAGCTCTGTGGTCCTCTCAAGTGGGCAGGAGAAACACAGATACTGTGAAAATTTCCTTGCATACTGTTGTTCTTTTTTGTTTCTACAGCAAAGAAACAATTCTGGAACAATTCAGAAACTAGAAAGACTCAATATTCAGTTTAATCAAAAAGCCACTAAAAATTCCATAATTAGTAAACAAAAAACCCCAAGCCTCACAACAAATGGGGACAAAAGCCCCCTTATCAGTACAATGAAGGCAATTGGGTGAAATGAGCAAAAGAGAAGGCTTTAGTCACAATGAAATGAATTTTAGTTAAATAATGCCTTAAAGCATTTCAGTAAATATTAGTAACTGCCAATATGGAAAAAGTTTCCTTCTGACACAGCCTAATCACAGTGACAAGCAAAATAATTCCCTTTCTTGATGTGATTAATCCAGGCCAAGGTTTGCTATGTGTTTTTGCAAGCATGGCTTGCATTAATCACACGGATGTTGCAAATACCTCTGCCCTGCCAACACTCATTTTCACAGCTCCTTGTTGTTGGCACAGCTTGCCCAGAAGCTGGGCTGGAGCACTGAGCCTTGCTTACCTGTCCAGGTGAACTCCTTTAGTGCAGGATGCTTGGGGTCCCAAGCCTGTCTTATTAGGGAAGAAACTTTGTTGTCATGTCTTGGTAAAACATATGAGGAAGGCTCTTTTTAGCATCAAAATTTGCAAATATTTGTAATGTTTGATACCAGCTTCTTGTAGGTAGTGCTGCAAGAGCAGCTCATCCACATATACATTTTTTATATCCCTAGTAATCCCAGCCCTTTCAGAGTTCAAGTTTACATCCAAATCCCTTTGCTAGCAACTGAACTAAAAAATGAATTTTTTATGAGGTTATTGTGGAGGTGTTATTAACTATCACTGTAAACCTGAGTCTTTCTGTCTCTGAAAAGAAAGAAAATAGTAATTTTCAAATGGATCTAAAAACTCTGCTGCATCAGTAGAAAAGACAGGCTGGATATTTTCTGCCCCATCCAGTGAATTTTAGGGATGCCACTGTAGATGCTACTGTGCTGTTAGGATGTAAAGGACAGAAGGTGCTGGAATAGATGCTGGAAGAGTGGGCAGGTGTCTTACCTCCTTCTCTTCTGCCAAAGCTCCAGTGAGAAGGATGATAAGATCTCCAAATATCTGTCTTTCCAGACATGGAAAACATTATTTACTTCTTAGCTCAGGGATCTTGGTCGAGACACCCAGAAACTGTGGGCTGTCATGAGAAGTGAGTAAATATTAGAATTTTCCTGGGAAATGCAGTGAACGTTAATGAAGTGCTAACATTTTATAAAGTTATAAAAGAAACAGAAGAGAACCTTGTGCTTTGAAATTGTGCCCAAAGTCAGTAGTGTCTGACTGTTAATCACAGAGTTAGGTGGGGTGTAGATGTTAGTGGCAAGGACTTGTCCAATGTTGTTGTCCTGAGACAGACGTAGACCCCATCCTTTCCCATTTCTTAGCAATTTCCTCTGACTTGTTTTGAAACCTGAGTTTCTCAGAGAGATGAGAATGACTGCCTCAAACTATTACAGATTTACAGGATCCAGTCTGGCTCAAATTAGCTAGAGGAGGTTCTCCATAGTTGCAGGTATGAGTGGGTTATATTTCATCCTGTTTTTCTTGCTGTGAGTTTAATGGCACATGATCTTTATGAAGCATTCCCCAGTCTTTAAAAGCATGGTGTTTTCCCTATTTCATTCTAATTTTTAAAGCTGCTTTACTCATGAAATGTATGACAATGGCACATATGTTCTGAATAGGTCCGTGGTAATTTACGAGTTACCAGGAGCACAGATCTGGCCTAATTTCCATTGTGAAACTTTGTTACGCTCTTGAAAAACACAATCCTGATTTTGTAATGATTGGCTCACTTAGAAACAGATTTACAGCCCTTTGCTTTGTTTTACAGCCCCAAGCTCCCCTTGTTTTTTCATGTATGAGCAAGTTTTTGTTGTACCTGGTGGCTCTTGGAGCACCCTGCACAGGGAGCTGCTGGCTCAGCTCTTCTAAAGTTGTGCCAGCCAGAAGCTGCTGTTTTGCATCCTTGCCTGCACCAAAGTGCTGCAGAAGTGGCTTGGTTCATGGATGGGCTCACTAAGCCTCATGTTGCATTCCCTGGGAATAGGCAGATTCATCTTGCTACAGAGATGGGTGCAGCATAACTCATTCATCAGTGCTTTCTGATGGGACAATATTTCATTGACAGAAAAGAAAAACATTTTTTAAAATGGTCCTTCACAAGATGAGCTGTTGCCCAGGCTATTCATCATAGTGACTCATTGCAATTTCATTTCTTTTGGGAAGTGTTCTCACTGCTGCTCTAGGCCACTGTGTACCCGTATCTGTCAGCTTGCTTGGACTGACTTGCTCCATGGGGAACCTGGTGTCGGTAAGACACTGAGATCTATAAAAAATGTGGAATTATTGATTGCTTTCCTCCACAAATTTCACATGAATTGCTCAGACAGATGAATGTACATGTTGTGTTTTGTTAATCAGTTTCTTATAAATATTCCAGTTTTTCATGGCTGAAACCACTGTGTTGTCTCATGCTTTGTTCAAAAGCAGCTCTGAAGGATGCCTGCTATGAATTTCAACCTGTGCCTCAGAAATTCTGGAAATCTGTTAGTTAAGTAGGTGTCACATTTGTGGTTACTGTAGTTCTTCAATATCCATCAGCATATGTCCTCTCTAAACCAGCTGTAAATCCCACAAAGAATTTGGAAAAAAAAGCTGAAATACCTCTCCTGTCATCCTCTCCATTATTCTTTCATCATTTAATTACCCCGTGTAAGCTCAGCCTTGAAGATTAGCTTGCACAGAGAAGTGCTGAGGGACTTCATCTGTGTCCCAGGACTGAAGGTGTGCTGGAGAAGCTGCTGGGAGCATCAGCACGAGCACCCAGAGCTCGGAGGGAGCCTGGGGCAGACAGAAGGAGCCCCATCTCCAAGCTCACCACATCACTGCTTCTGTGGCTCAGCCAGCTCATGCTGGGGGTCCCACAAAACACAGAGCTCCATGGATTAATCTAGCTTGGGTATATGTGGGAATGCCCAAGCACTTCCCCTGCAAGGGGCGAATTTTACACTGTCTTTATTGTCATAGCTAATGACCACAGAGGTCCTGAGAGGGGTGTGCAGCTCAGGTTCCAGGCACAGGTCTCTCTCATGGTGGTCTGGTGGAAAACAGGAGCAGAGTGACTCACACCTGGTGTTGTCAGAGCCCTTGTGACACTGCTGGTGTGCTTCTCTTCTTCTCCTTGACCTGACACACCAAGGCTGCAGGCTTGCCACACTGTGTTTTAGAGCTGTGGCTATAGCTGGGTGAAAGGGGGAGGTCTACTGAGCATTCAGGATGATGCAGAGGCAGTGAGGTGACAGCTACTGTGGTGTATCTGGGTCTGGAGAAAAGGGGTATGGTTACTCTAAAATCAGTAGCATGAAATAAAGCCCAAAGGTAAATGTACACAGTGCAACTTGTTCATAGCAAAGCCTGATATTGAGGGACTCGTCTGCCATTGATAAATGACTTTACTAAAGAGTTTTACAGAACAGATATTTCAGGAAATGTGTAACTGGTGTAAGAATGAAAAACTTATGCCAGTTAGAAAATTACTTCTAGCAGTTGCAGGCATGTAATGATCTTGGGAAAATTGATGTGCAAAGCCAGACATTCAACACCAGAACACAGAGGCTTGAGAACTGCCTTGCAGTGATCTAGAGAGATGTATCACTTACCTACAGTCTTACATATCAACTACTTTAGCAATATCTAGACAACCTAAGTCAATTTTTGGTAAAATTTTTATTCCAATTCTGGTTTTTGTTTGTTTTGTTTTGGTTTTGGTTTTGGTTTTGATTTTGGTTTTGGTTTGTTGAGATCTTTTTGTTTTTGTTTGTTGTGGACTTTTTGTTTTTGTTTTTGCTTTTTCTTTTTCTTTTGTCGTTTTTGAGTTTGGGTTTGGAATTATGTTTGGGTTTGGTTTGGTTTTTTTCAGTTTTTTAGTAACATAAGAGTCCAAAAAAACCAAAGCCCTTGCAAGGTGGCCATTCATGCCCTCCTCCCCAAGGTGCATTTAGATAGTTCTCACTACATTTGTCTACTTGCTTAAAGTCAGTAATCAAAGTCAAGTCAGTTTATAAGGGAATTATCTCTGGGCAGTTCTGTTTTGAGGAACCTGAGATTATCCTCCAAAAATTGTATGTATCTATAATTTTTTTTAAAGATTATTGCATTTCTCACTAATCACAAGATGTAATAAGTAACCTGCAAGTAGCATGCAAGCCATGCTCTCTATTTAATAAAGTCTGAAGGAATAAATAATAAACCTTTTATGAGAGGTTACTCTTGAGTAAAGAAGTGTTATTAAAATAATTTCTTCATCTATTTTCTTAACAAATGCAGCTACCAAAAATGGAACACATCCTTTTAATCTAATGCATTTGGAAGCTTCACAAGAGCGTTTTGTTTTCTACTGTCAGACAGTAGAAACAACTTAAAGACTACATGAAAAAAGACTTCAATAAAGAAATCTTTGAAATATTGTGGTATTATTTACAAAATATTTAGTTGATGTTTTTGCACCCAGCTTCTTCCACTCAATTTTTCCATGGGAAATGGTGGGTTATGCCATTATGAGGAACAGCTTTATCTTAGTATTAAATAGAGAGCTAACTTTTAAGTGACTCCACCTAAGATTTGCAGACATGGACAGGGCACTGCTATATATCAGGATCTTTAATTGCACATACTTAAACTGATATCATAAGCTTCCATCCAATAAGATATCCATCAATAATGGATATTAATCACTTGCTAATGCCATTTTCTAACTGCAAGATCTCATTCAGAGAAAAACTCACCTAATTAAGTGTGATTAAAATACCTGCTTATAAAACATGCATTTACATCTGAATAGGAATGGTTTGCAACCCATCCTTGGCTGCATTCCTTGAGTGTGACTGTACTAATGTGTAGATTTGTTTCTTGCTGGAAGCAATTGTCCCAACTCTGATTCCCTAACTTACATTTATTCTAATAGCAAGTGATTAATTGGTAAGCATTGCTCCGGTTTTGGAAACAATCTTTTTGTTGCTTCTTCTCATATGGAACAATTAATAGAATTAATATCATGCATAAAAGGGGGTAAAGATGATGAGGAAAAGTACTTCAAGTCAGAGTACTTCCATTTGTGGTTAAACTGAGCAAAACCATCATATCCTGAATCTCAGTCATCTGTATGAACCTGCTTTCACCTCCTTCCTCTCCCCCATACTGGCTTCAGATCAAGTTCAGATTTCTCTAGTACCAGTTCCAAAAATCTGAATCTTTTCCACATACCCTTTCCTGAGATGTCAGGTCTATGTGAGCAAATTCAGTGAAAGTAAAATTAGACAAAACTACTTGAGTGGAAAAAACCCATCTTTGCTTTTAAGAATAAGAAATAAAAAGCAATCCCTTCAATCCAATGTGTTTATATAGGTTGAATATTAGCATAATGGAGTAACCTGGGAGGTCTGTGAGCCCATTTGTACATGTCTTGGGAAGTGTGACATTAAAATATATTTTACTCCAAAGAAGTCAAGGATGCACTTGGAGAGCCTTTCTCTCTGCTATGAACTGGCATTTTGCCTCTCATTCAGCAGCCTTGCCAAGCATCTGCTTCACCAGCGTGCACAGAGCAATTGGTTCTGAACCAGCAATTTTCCACTTCATTAGACACTGACCAAGCTCCAGCTTGAGCTTTTCAGGAGATTTATTTTAAAAGATTTTTCAAAGCAGCAAATTCAACTGCATTTATAATAAATAAAAGAAACACTTATATTGAAAGGCCTGATTTACTATATTTCTATAGTTATTATCTTGCAAGGTAGTAGAGCAGCAGAGAGAAAAGTAAAACAGTAACACTCATGGTATGCCAGCAGGTGATGAGTTCAACCTTTGTATGAATGAGTTCAGTGAGAGAAACAATCTAAAAGTTCAGGGTGAAATATACAGCACTGATAGAACCGTCATCTCAGTGGTACATGATAAAATAAGTTATACTTCATCATATAGACCAAACTCAAGAGAAAGATGGGTTGGGAAAGCCTTTCTCCACATAAGACAGTGGCTGAAAAGCAGTGACTCCTGGTTAAGATCCTTGCTTGGGTTAAGCAAAGGAGACCTGATCATGCAGTGCTGCAGTGAGAGGCCAAAGAATGGCCTGAGACAGCATCATTTTGAGTCAGGACAGGGGAAAGGTTCTCCAGGCATGGCATCATGTATGGAATCTATGTATTGCTTTATTAACCACTGAGATATGTACACAAAAGGAAACACTAAGAGGAGGACCTGATAGCTCCTCATTTCTCCTGCAGCCACAGAGGAGCACCTTGAGGGAAGATGCACATCTACATTCCTGCAGGCAGAGGAAGGGACTGAATAGGAGTACTCTGCCAAATGCAAAACAGCTGCATCTTCAGCACATTAGGAACATAGCTCACACAACAAAATGCAGAGCTGAAACTGCTCATGGGCTTGACCTTTAATAAAATGTTTGATGACAAGCAAAACTTCAAGAATGGGGAGAAGAATTTGTTTTGCTCCTGTTCTGTGCTCCCTATAAACTAGTGCTAGGAAACCTTCAGAATGCATAGATTTACAATTCGTTCATATCTTTTTATTCACAAAAACTTAAGAAAGTGGTGTAGGATAAATTCTTTGCTTAAGCAGTTCTGCTTTCAGCAAAATTCATGGCCAGTTTTGTATTTTCAGGTAACAGCCCCAACAAAGTGACACTAAATACTTATTTGTAGGAGTTGATATAGATATAAATGCTGACAACAAAGAGTGAGTAAATAGAGATAGAAGAGAGGGTCCAATATAATGCCCAGTGTGATCACAGTATTCATTTCAAATTACAATGTCTGTTCCAGGATCTTCGTTTTTTTTTTTTTATTCTCCTGGCATGTAGATTTCCCCATATATAATAGACACAGCGTGGGATCCTTAGAGTGTGGACTGCAAAGAAAATTGTTTAAGAAGAGTTTTTGCAAGACTTTTCAATTGGTTGTTATTTTCATTCCTAGAGGCAGAAAGGATTTTTTGCCTTACCTTTCAATTGTAATTCTAAGGAACTGGGAAAAAAGCTTTTTTCCAGGAAGTAATATAGCATCATTTATAACTTAAACAATTTTACCTCATTCACAACATTCTGCATTATGAATATCTAGAGAGTGAAGAAGGGAAGATGGGGGTACAAGTGGTTGAGGAAATGTTAGAGTGGGATTCCTGTTGCCTGACTGTGATCCAAGTAGGTCATCTAGTACAAATCAGTTATCTCTACTCTGAGCATGGTCTTTGAAATGGGACAGGCACCTCCCCAAAGATGAGAGACTGAGATCTGTGACTTTAAGTGTCTCTAGAAATCAGTATTCTCTGGGAGATGGACTCACAAAATGTTGGGAGATAAACTGGTACTGGAGGATTAAACAGCAGGAAGTGACCAAACAAAAACAGACAGAAACCCCATGCTATTGATATGTGATCCCATGTCAACAGAATTATACTGCCTTCTACCATGCAGCATGGAAAAGTGCTGTATGAATTGTTACAGCCTAAATGTAAAATAGGATGTTTCTATAACTGCAAATGGCTTGGCTTTGGTATTTCCCCCCAGTATTCATTAATGTGCTATAGTTTGTATTTGTAAGTAGCTGTGGTTACACGTAATCATCATCCTTGTATTGTGTGTGGGTAACTTGATTTGTTTTCCTACAGCCCTACACTAAAATATAAATATATAACCTTACAAATAAATTCCCAATTAATGTAGTTTGATTACCTTTAAATCACCACTGAAGCATATTCATGGAATCAGAATGGTTTGGGTTGGAAGGGACCTTAAAATCACCTATCTCCAGCCCCCCTGCCAGAGGTAGGGACACCTTCCACCAAAGCAGATTACTCAGGTCCCCATCCAACCTGGTCTCGAAAACCTCTAGGGATGGGGAGCTCACAACCTCTCTGGGCAGCCTGTTCCAATGCCTCATCACCCTCACAGTAAGGAATTTCTCCCTAATATCTAATGTAAACCATCTCTCTTTCAGTTTGAAATACAGAAATAAAAACATACAAATATTCAGATAATTTATTTCTGCTCCCTCATTTTCTGACCAGAATTTTTACTTCAGTGCAAACTTTGGTCACCAAGATATAATACTTCTATGCAAGCATGATGTAGCAGGGGTGTAAAAATCCCAGCCTAGAGAAACAATGACAAAAGGAGCCTTGAAGTGATTTTGGTTTCCATACTCATCTCCTATGGCTGAGAAAGTGGGGCCCAGAGAAAGGATACTGGATTTTGTCCATGATATATTTCTTTCAGTCTTCACTCAGGGTGGTTCAACCTCTCCCTGGAGGGATACCAGTTGTGGACACTCTGATTTATATTCTTACATCATAGCAGGGAATATACAACAAAAATATGTGGACTGGTTATGTAATCACTTGGATATGCCAGTACACTCATTTTAAAGTATCTTCCAAATTATCCTCAAAGTTATCTGTGAACTTATTTATTTTTCTTTTTTTTTTTTTTTTTTAATATCTCTTGTTGAGATTTTTATTGTTACAGTGAGCTTTTACTGCCAGATTTTATTTTGGTGATACATCCTTGTCATCAAGCGTAGAATGGTAGCAGGTCTATCCAGAGATCCTACATAGCAAGCCACAGCCAGTGGTGAAAGAAAACAATATTTTATTATATTTAGTGTTACTTTGAGATAGTGTCTTGGGGAGGGTGTAGTTAATGAGGTCCACAATCTTTACAAATATAAATTTGTGTTCTGGATTTCATCTGATTCTGGGGAAGCAATCACTATCAGTGAGTATCAGAGTTTCATCAGACTTAAAACCACTTCATATATTCAAGCTTCCCAAGCAAGGTACTTCATCCACTGGACTTCTCACATATGCACATTCAACTTTCTAGTAATTTGTATTTGAAGTAATTTAACAAGATAAATTTCACTTTGACTTTTAGAAAAATTATTCCTAGGCACATTTGGATCTGTAATTTTGGCTATCAAACACCAGAACAAAGGGGAAGATGTTTCCTGCAGAATATTTGCATATCTATCCATGCTATATATTCTAGAGCTTTCACAGCTGCATAACTTCCAAGGGAAAAAGGGAGACCACAAATTACCAAATTTAAGATCACAGAGGACATTTATATTCTCCTATGATATGTGCAGTAGAACCACAGTTCGTGTGTGTGCTTTGATAAACTCAGTTTGTACTACAGTTACCTATTGTACCAATTTTCTGTCTTTAAATTTGACTGCTGTTCAGGTGGAGAGAGAGTTTGCATTATTTTCAACATCAAAGTTATAAAATCCCCTGTAATTCTTAACATGAAATTGACTCTTACAATCCTTTGCAAAATAGAGCTTTACCAAGCACATAGTGTTTTTACGTATTTTACAAAGTGTTAAAAGGAAAATGTCCCTCCCCACTTAAAGAAAAGTCTGACATTTTTCTCCCTACAAGATGATAAAATAATTCACCACCATAAATGTACATTGTAAAGGGGTGAATCTGTAGGGAAAAAAATAAGAGTTAATGTAAGCCAACAGCCCACCTCACACCTTTGCACCAAAGGTAGTTCTCTGAGGGACTCTCTGCCTTTAGAGTTTGAAAATACCTGATATATTATCTGAGAAGTATTTTGGTACATTTCTTCTATGACATGCTGGGAAAGTCAATTAGTCTACTGGTTGATCAGTGCAGTGCCTGCTCATGTGTTTAATTCACACTGGGTTTAGAGAAGGTGTCGCTACAGCAGTTAAAAGATTAATCTGCTTTAAAGTTAAATGCAGCAGAAGAATCACCCTGAGAGCACAGACACGCCAAAGCAAGGTCTGGAAGAGCTGCCAGCTGAGGCCAGGAGTGCATCCTCAGAGAATTTCTTGTACCCACAGGCTGAGAGGCCCCCACAGCTGCAGTGGTGCCTGCACAGTAGGGCATGAGCCACTTCCCCCATGGCTGCAGCACCCACAGTGATGCCCAGGAATGAGGCTGTCCCTGTCCTGGACAGGGTGGTGGGATGAGCCCTGAGCTTCCAGAGAGGCCCCATAGCTCTGGTCTTCAGAGAGCTCTGACACCCAAACTCTGTTCAGTCTTGTACATCTCATTTTCTGCATTTTTTTCTTGGCTTTAAAAAGAAATCATTGTAGAGTAGTAATGATTCATGAGTAGATATTAATAAATTCTTGTGGGTAAATATTTGGTTCTCTTCAGCTCTATGGAAAACAATTAGGTGATGAACAGATTGTGACTAAGTACAATTAATAGTGCCAGAGTGTGCCTTCACAGGGGAATAAATACAACAATTAGTGTCTTATTTTATCAGTTGTGTAGGTTTGTTTCTAATTATAATGGCATTCA
This sequence comes from Buphagus erythrorhynchus, assembly GCA_013400855.1. Classification (NCBI taxonomy): domain Eukaryota; kingdom Metazoa; phylum Chordata; class Aves; order Passeriformes; family Sturnidae; genus Buphagus; species Buphagus erythrorhynchus. The sequence continues at coordinate 97,564 of VZTT01075293.1, read as the reverse complement.
CAGAGCAGGCTGATACAATACATCAGCTGAATGGAAAACATCAGCTCCTCTCAAATCCCAGGACTGTGTAACTTGGGAAGAATAAAACCTACTATGAAGCCAAAACCTTTTTCTGGACTGGTGCAAGCTCAGAGGCCATCTTTGCTTTTTAGAAAACCAAGGATGGTTGATTGAGGAAATTTTGGGCTCCAAGTCTGAGCTCCAACCCAGACACCGATAGCCATGACCTCAAGTGATGGGGCTGTGCTGGGAGTCAGGGGATGCACAGCAGGGCACAGCATCCTATGGATGCAGCTGCAGGGCTTTTCCACTGCTGCTGCTTTGCCTTTTCCTGCTGTGCCACAGGATGGAGGTCAGCTTCCTCTGGGCTGTCTGTCAGAACAGGTGCTGGGAGTCAGGGGCAACAGGTTAGGATGCAGGAAAGCAAAGCTGCTGCATTAGCTGCTGCAGCCTCTCAGTGTCCTCAGGAGCCCTCTGTGAGGTGCAGAGCACCAGACACGCAGGTACAGAATGCCATACAGCTGCAATTGGCTCCCATTTGGCTGTGCACTATATCTAATTTTAAATTTCAATGTCACATTTCATATGGCGTGACTTCTGTTGACTGAAGCTGCTCAGCTCTGGTGAACCCCAGCAGATATTTTTGGAGGGAGAGAAGGGATATCCTTGCCATGTACAGTCTCTAGTCAAATCCCATGGGAAAAGTTGTCTCAATTCTCAGAAGGGCAAACCAGCTGTCAGCAATGGTCATACAGTTTTCATTACAATTTCTGCCCTCCTCCTGCCTGTAAAAACCTTGTGACCTTTTAGATGAAATGGTCAGCTAAGATTCTGATGGCTAATACCAGACTGCTCTGGAGGGCTCTGGATAATGTCAAAGGCAGGTTTCCACCTGCCACATCTATTGGTATGGAGAGGAACTTTGGTGGGTAATTGGTCATATATTGGTCACTAATCCCATATTAGCTCCTGATGTCAGTAAATTTCCTTTCATTATTGGAAATAAGGGCTGTCTTGGTTCTTTTTTACGGAGACAGAAAACATGATAATTTCTGAGTTCTCCATGGCTCTCTGGCACTGTCAGCAGTACACATGGTTGCATTAGTCAGTCTCAAATCGATCCCTACTTTAATTGCTCTTGCACTTTCCCGTGCATTGTTATAGCACTCAAGAATTACTTCAAACGTGCTATTGTTTTTCTAAAATGCAAATTCTGCCATTCATCTTTTACTTTTAGCTAGATTGTTTTGAGCAAGGTTAGCTAGAACTTTAATAACTTAGCTACTGTTCAGTGTAGATAAAACCAAACTTTAAGAGGGCAGTGGGTGATTTCATCTGAAGAGCATAGCAACAAACAGAGCACCAGCAGCAAAGGCAGTCCTGCCACATGTCCTGCCAGCTCCAGCTGCCTTGGGATGGTGTGAGGGAGGCATGTGCCATTGGCAAAGGAGTACAAGTCATGTCTCCTGTCTGTACCCACTCAACATAACATCTGGAATACAGAAAGGGATCTAAAGCCCCTCCTACCCTTGCTCTTGCCCTGAAGCCAGCCTCTTGTGGGATATGGGGCAAAAACAAGGCAGAATTACATGGTCCTGACGCCCTCCATTTGCCTCCCTCTCTCTTCTCAGACTGAAGTTGAAGGAGCACAGACTCAGAAAAAATATCAGATGTGATGTGAGGCAAAAACAGAAAATTCAGTTTAAACAAAGAAAGTTTGTTCCAGAACTTCTGCCAGAAGTAGAAAAAACATATATGTATACATTTATGTATATTTTCTATATACTGTAATGATTCAATCTGCAGCACCCTGTAATGACTTGAGCTAGTTTTGGACATTACAAAAGCCCACCTTGAATTGTATAAAAGTCTATTGTACCAAAAGTGATATTCAGACTGAAAGCTGTTGCTCAACCAGAAAGGACCTTCTGTAATTTAAATTTTAGTCTCAATATACTTGAAAAAGCCTTAAAAAGACTGGGATTAGACTATTTTCTTAAAGGTACACAAAACTTCAGCTGATTTAGTTTAAGAAATGCAGATTTTTTTCTAAGGCTAATTTTCATGGAGGCAATCTTCTGTAGCTCTCTTCCTAATAAGCTTTTGCAAACCTTCAGATGGGCTATTTGCATCTGTATTTTCTGAAGTCATTATTCATGTCTTCCTTATGAAGACTTTCAGAAGTTTTAAAGCAGTGCTTTGCTGGAACATAAATTGATAGAAGGCTTTAAACTTGAGGTTTGGAAATCTTAATAAATGGTAAAGTTCTTTTATTTGCTACAATAAAAGCATTTTCTACTGCTTTCTTGAGATTGTATGCATACTACCAATGCTCTTGTCTTAAACTTTTTTGTCTGTATCACCTTGGAAGAGAACTGCTTCAGCTCTCATTTACCAGAATTTTATTTTAATCTCCTTGAATTGTCTTTGCTCTCATTGATTCTAGTGTGGTGATTAAATTTATAATGGCTATAACTTGTGCGCAGACTAAGACCCGACGTAATGTTTGCAGAAAACAAAAACCAATCCAGAAGTATGTCACATGCTGGTGTTCTTACAGATCTCCTGTTCCTGGCCCCCAGAACAAAACACAAGCAATCCTTCTCTTCATCTTAAGCAAAGCAATTCATCAGTAGGCTGCAAGCAGATTCTTTATTAAACTTCATCCATAAAAGGGAACAGGCCCCCGCAGTTTTCATTCTGTCTGGCCTCCTCAAAGATCAATGTGGTGGTTGCAGGTGTTGTGTTATGACATTTCCATCAGCTCAGATAGCAGCAGAGCTAATTCACATTAGTAGAGGCATAAAAACAGAAATAAAATAAAGATAGATGAATTCTAGATTGTTTCCTGAGCCTTTGTTTGCCACTATAACCCTACACCAAACACACTGAATGCTTTGCCTATATATGACAGCAATTCCCACCAGCACCTGTGAACAGGTCTTTCTTCTGCCAGAGGTGATTTTGTGCTGTTGACCCAATGTAGCTAGGCATGAAATTTTTAATTGCAAAAGTATTCTGCCTTCCCAAGGACTACAGAAGTAAGCACTATAAACCCATTAGCTTTTGCTGAACTGCTCTCTTCTATTGTCAAACAGCCTTGGGCAGCCAAGATATGTTCTACTCCCCCAGGAACCACTATTATGCCAACATAAATTCATTTGACTTCAGTGAAGTTCCTGCCCTTACACAGCAGAGAGAGATCAGACTGGACCAATTGTCTTTAGCAATGTTTTTCTCTGTTGCTGAATAGATAGCATGTCCAAACTTTGATTTAATAAAATGAGAGTATCTAGCATAAACCAGATGGACTAAGGTTTGTTGACAAAATGGATGGGTTATTTTCAAGGACACTGATTCACGGTCTTCCAAAGAAAAATAGCATTTAACAGATATATTGTTGTTGAATAAGCAGTAGAGAAACTGGGGAAGGTTGATTTACCTAATGTTGTTTTTATATTTTAGAGGTATTTTGTTGAGTATGAGGATACATTAAGCAAAAAGTGAACCTTTAATTATTATTTTTTTAGAATCACAGAATCATGTAGATTAGATGGAATGCCATATTCTCTAAGCCCCTGCTCCTAGCATGATCAAGGGTCAGGGTGATCAGTCTGTCCTTGGATGCTTCCAAAGATGAAGATTCCACAACTTCTGGATACCTGTTTCTGTTCTTGGCCACCATTGTGGTGAAACCTTCTTTTCTTGAATGAAGTTGGCCTTTCCCTTTCTTCAGTTTGAGCTTGTTTCCTCTTTTATTGTGCAGGTCTGAGATCAGTATGAATTCGTCTTCTGTATGATTTCTCCTTAAACAACTGAAGAGAACAGCAAAATCTCTATTTATAATTCCCTTTTAAAGCAGACTCAAATCTCTCAGTGTTTATGTGTGTGTCCCAGGGCCCTGATGGTTTGGGTGGCCATAATTCTCAGGCACATGGTGTGATTCTGGGTGTGCCCTGTACAGGGCCAGGAGCTGGACTGAATGAATGGGGCTCTTCCACCTCAGCATATTCTGTGATTCTGTGGCTTTCTCCAATCTGTCAATGTATTTTATTACAGAGCACCAAACAGCATAGTTGTTTCATAAAATTTTCTCTCTTTTAATTTTATTGCCCCCCCAGCCCACATTTCCAAAAATTATGAATTCAGAAAAAGTGCTGCATTTCCAAAGCTCTTCCAGGCACTAGCTGTAGACAGCCACTCCTCTGCTGCAAACTGAGATGATGTTTCTGGAATTTTGGGAGCTCTGAATCTACGTTTATTGGGTTTGTGTGGCAGGGTTCTCATAGTGAGGGCGCTACAGGGGTGACTTCTGTGAGAACTTCCAGAAGCTTCCCCCATGTCCAACAGCGTCAATCCCTGGAGGCTCCAAGATGGACCCGCTGCTGACCAAAGCCCATCAGTGATGGTAGTAATGCCTGGTGATAATATATTTAAGAAAAAAGTCATTGCACAGATGTAACTGTGGTCAGAGAAGAGTGGAGTGATAACATGTGAGAGGAACAGCCCTGTTGACACCAAGTCAGTGGAGAAGGAGGGCAGGAGGTGCTCCAGGTGCTGGAGCTGAGGTTCCCCTGCATCCTGTGGTAAAGACCATGGTGAGGCAGTAGCACCCCTGCAGCCCATGGAGATCCATGTTGGAGCAGATATCCAGGTATCCCATGCTGGAGCAGACTCTTTGCAGGGACCTGCAGACCTGTGGAGGCAGGAGCCTACAGACCCATGGACAGAAAAGCCATGGTAGGACTCTCTTCTCCCTCCTTGTTGGGATGCAGGGAAGTTGCCCCCAGCTCATGAGCCCAAAGGAAATTTTTTTGTCTTGCTACTCAGTGGTGCATCCATTCCAGTGTGCTTGGCCAGGCTCTCAGGAGATGAGACTTGGCTTATTCATGGGATTCCTCTTTGAAGGGTCCTCTTAGGAGTCTCTTCAGCATTACACAGATCTCTGAGGCTGTGCAAGCCCACACAGCTCTTGGGTTTTGGCAATATAAGCCAGGGCAGACTAGGAGAGGCTGGGATGTCACGGAGCACCTCAGCTTTAGCCCACATCACATCACTTTGGCTTTGGCTTATAAACCTGGCTGTGAGCAAAAGCACTTCTGACAATTAGGATTAGGAAGGTGAAATGAGGTCTTCCCACAGCAGCAAGTTTCACAAAGCAGCTGCTGCATGGATGGTATTCTGTTCCTTGCCTATTATTAATATTCATCTTGCTTTTCAAATCTAATATTGATTAAACCTTCATAGGTAAACAAATGAAATGGCTTCCTTACAGTAAAAGCTTGAGAAAGGCAGGGCATTAGCATCTGTATGCTGTTTTCCTCTGTTTGAATATGATCTCTGAGCACTGGCAACATTACTTGAATCTAATAATCAAGCCATTTTAGAGTCGTGATATTCTAACCGTTCCATCTATCTAGAAGACAGGCATTTCGAGGACTCCATTTGGTGAGTTGGCAAAGCTGCACATGTACAGAATAAGAAGAATGTAGATATGATATGATATGATATGATATGATATGATATGATATAGTACTTTACCTCTTTTTCTCTGTTAATTTCAGTCCATGCATGTGAAAGTTGCATACGTGATTGAAGCCTGAGGCACTAGATGAATAGAAATTATTTAAACCATAAAACTGCACCTATCAGGGATCTAGCACATTTACACAGGTATTTTTAATCTCTCATAATTTTATCTTTTTTTCCTCCAGCAAAGTGCCAAATCCTGCAGGCATTGCTTGGCATCACAGGCATTCTGCAAAGAGAAACTAAAGAAAGACAAGCCAATGCAAAATGAGAGCTGTAATATTCACAACAGGAAGGAACCAAAGAATATGTTCAGCTTTCCTCAATATTAGTTCAGCTACAGCAGGTGTGTTTTAGTCCCATGGTCCTGATTTCTCCTTCTTTGTCTCTTTCTTACTCAGACAGCTTTATTGTTTTTGTGAACTGGAATATTGAACTCCATCTCCAGTACAGACAGATACTAATAAAAGTGAGAGGGTGAAATGCCTGCAATCTAGGAGTGCTGCATTTGTGTCACCTTGATCAAAAGCAAACTCCTCCTCTAAAACATTCGACGGTTACTAAAAAATATTTTAATCACTTATTAAAGGATTTTAAAGGGCTTTTGTGAAGCAAAAACAGACAGAAGTGTATCAGCTTTTAGAAGCACTTAGAAACCCACGCACTGCATAAATGCTTTCAATACATATACATATATATATATATCTTTGAATATCAGCATTTTTCCCACTCCACCATGAGCAGTACACAGCAGAGCTTATGGCAGCAGCAGAGTTTGGAGGAAGAGTCTCATGCTAAAAGGTAACTAAAAGTTTTATCATGATGTGTCCAAATGGGTCTGGCTTTTAAGTTACATCTGTATCCATAGCTGGTATTGTCTGTGTGATTTGCTGTACAACTGGAATGGTAGAGTTCTCTTGGGGTAGATCCTATGGAATTGATCTAAATAATTGTTCCAAAGTGTCTTCTAGGAATGTTTCAGAAAACAGATTAGACAGCCTGGCCCAAAGTATTCTGAGCAGAGCCCCTCCTACATGAGCATTAGCAAGGAGATATGGCTAAATAGTAATGCATGTTTCAGTTTAGAAAGAAAATAAAAATAAATAGGAAAGAGACCACAGACAATCCTTTCTGCTAGAAGAGGATGATTGTTCAAGTTTGTTTTGATCGAGCACTCTATTAACCAGAAATAGAAATTCAGATAGGTTAAACTGCAAATTCAGCTGGTATTTCTCATGTTGTGTCATCTTGAAAGAAAGAACGAACTAAAAGAAGAAAAAGGTGGGCAAAGACAAAGTGTTTTGAATTACATTAAAAAGAAAAAAAAGAAGTTGTTTACTTTGTGCTTAAGGAAGCAATCACTGGAAAAGAAAAAGTTTCTTTGGTGAATGTCTCAGCTGGGATTCTTGTGAGTGGCATTATTATTCTGCAACCTTGCTGTTGTTTTAGAACTTCATGGTTAACAAAAAAACATGCATCTCTCATAAAGGAAGACATAATCTCTATGCTGGTAATATATTTTACCATGGACTGTATAACATTCCACTATAGTTAATAATAAAAATTGGTACAGATTATAAGGTCCAAAATGCATTTCCTTTTACTGTAAAAAGTAATGGTTTCACCTGGCTGTGGAAGCCTATTACAGGGAGCACTCCGTGGTGGGACAAATAGTCTTTGGCACTGCTTGGAACAAATTTAAGTTGTACCATAAGATAAAATACCGGTTTGGCCAGGACTTTTATATCAGTTATGCTGTGGCTCATAAAGGGGCAAACAGCAATGTTGAATTGAGAGCAGTGTTTTGGAAAAACATTTTCTTCACAAGTCAGTAAAAATTTCAATTTCAGAACTATTTAAGTTTTAAATGTATTTCTGAATTCATATCAAACTGTACATTAAAATAATGTAGAAATTTTATAGAAGTCAGAACATATATTTCATCATTGTCAAATAAGGCCGTTTGATTTTTGTTTTCCCTAAGATATCTAAATTAATTTTGAAAATTCCATCTTCAAATTGAAAACAAAAATATTCAGTTTGAGGTTGAACAAACTGTTTCTTCAATCTAGACATGCATTACAGAGATAGGGAGGAAGTTGCCTCTTACAAGACATACAAATAAATTATTCATGCAGCCTAAATATGATGTATCTATTATTTAATATCACCCTGTTGTTTCAGTTTCACATTACACACACAGCAAAAATGCAGAAAAAAACCAAATTCTTTGAAGGACCACGTAGATTCATCACATTTCCTCTCATAATAAATGTAATTGCCTGATAAATCGGTGTGCCATAGATCTGTAAGGGAGGGTATGAGTAATTAGAAGCGCTGTATGATAAAAAAGGAGAGTTCTTCCCTGCAGTCCTGAAGAAGCAGCACTTTAGACTTGGTGAAGTTGTGAGCTGTTCTCACTGATATTCCTGCTGTCAGTCCAAGACAGTTCTGTTGACAAGTGGCATTGATTTTTCTAAAATGCCAGCAGGCTGACTCCTGACTGCTTTGGCTTTGTTCTCCCACAAAATGCAACCCACAGAACAGGTCAGGAGAAGGCATTCCAAAACTGAGAAATGAGATGTGTGCTGAGGGGGTTTTGCTCTAGGGAAAATTCCCCAGAACTTGCAGAAGAGGCAGTGCTTGTGGGGAGAAACTCAGAAAGATAATAAACTGTTTCTATTCTGATTTCTATAGAGAGTCAAAAGAAAGAGAAATTTTAAGTGACGGTCTGCTGAGATTTGCTCTCCTCTGACTTACAAATTGAAGAGAACAACCTGTATCCTTCTCAGAACCTGGCTCCCAGTGGAAATACATACTAATAGAAAAGTAATGGGTTGTCGTGTTCCCTGCCAATCTCTGTCTTTAATCCATAGGTTTTTTTTTATTATCTCACTCCTCTTTCCACTGTTGCATTCAATCCACTGCAGGTACTTTCATGCCAGGAAGCCAGGCACACATGGAGCAGAAATGCCTTGACTACATATTTTATGAGGGTCCTTAATCACACGCATGGAAAATGTTTATTTTATAAGGGCAGAATTGTCCCCTGGGGATGTTTTGCTGCACAAATGAGCCTAATGAGCATTAGAAGAGCAGTTTTGTTCTGGAAAGTGGTAGGTTTATTCTTCCTTAATTTTTTAATTACAACCCCTGACCTGAATGACAAGCACAAAACTGTAAACAGATCAGGATTATAAACAACATGCCCTTTTAATCAGCGCCACTGAGGGGGATATAGCAATGTGTATCCCCCATGCTGCTCAGGGGTGATGCAGGGTGAGCTCTTGCTCTGCAGAGTGTCAGCACTGACCTTGCTGCTGCTCCCCTGGGAGCCCCTGTCTCCTCTGCCCTTTGCCAAGGCTCACAGGCATGACACAAATACAGTGTAATACAGACACTGCAGTGGGGGATGTGTAAAAGAACTGACATATAGCACACAGCTCACGGTTTGCTCATCAGGTGAGATCTGTGGTCAGTTGTCAGCACAGATTTGCAGAGATAGGCAAAGATAAAACAGCAAAATATGTTCTCATGGTTGTACTTAATAAGGAGAACTCGTCTCATTTGACTGGTGGGCTGTGCCCATTGCCAAAGGTGGTGACTGGTCCCTCCTTATCTGTTTTTCTTCCTGTCATTCCCTCTGGCTGATCACAGGAATAGTATCTTATACCACCATAAAAGATGATATAATTATTTCATCCTGCTCTTTAAGGTTACTTGATTAGCATGCCTGTAGCATACTTTAGTTTTTTCTGGGTGATACAAAAAATTGATCAGCAACCAAAAAAAATTGGATTTTTCTCCTCAGAACTGTTAGTAATTTCTAAGCAGTCAGATGGGTTGCACTCACAGGTACCATTAGGGTGACTCCCCCTGAAACATCCCCAAATCTCCTGGCAAGCATCAGTGTTGGAAGGTTGATTCTTTTGTTCAGGCGCCACTGTCCTTTTCAATTGAGATCTTGGAGCAAATGTCAGGCTGCTTTTCATCACTCAACTTTTGAAAAAATACCATCCCAACAGCTTTATATTGCTGCTCCTGCTCATGCTGAGAGCATGTCAGCAATGGCCATGTCCTCATATATGGTATACCTATTATCTGGGTATATGTACCTATATCTGTTTTCTGTATATCTATTTTCATCAGTCAGGAAAACTGATGGAAAAAGATTTTTTTCTTTAAGTTGTTCTTGGCTTTCATGTTAAATTTCTTTTACTAGAAATACAGCAAGTGAACCTGAAGCATTAAAAAACGGGAGCCCAAAAAATCTCTGGTTACATATGCATGTAAATATCTATGTGTATCTCTATTTTCTACATAGATACATATGCAGGGCTAGAATAATCTATTTGGAGCTGTTGTCCTTCTGTATTTTTTATGCTAGGCATGTGGAAATGCTGAGACAAAAGTGAAGAAGTGAGTGTGTTCAGATGGGGGCCAGAGGCTTGGCTTTCAAAACAACTGAAGCTCTTCTGTCAGTAAAGGCACAGCAGCAGTCACAGCCCATGATAAAACACAAGTATACATGTCCTGCAAAAACAGTCATTATCCAGAGAACATCAGATTTCTGCAGTATAAATCCACAAAAAAGAGTTCTGAAAATGTGAAAGGGGATCCAAATATAATTCTGATTTTTGCTGGTGTCTTGGGTGTCCTTTTTACTGTGTATTTCTGAAAACAGCACATTTTGTCCTAGTAGGAGAGTGTGTTACCTGGTGCTGACTTTGCTCAGGGCTGTTTGCAGAATAAATGCCTTTTTGCTTGGCACTCACTGAGTATACAGAACACAGAGAATGGTTTGAATTGTGCCAGCTGTTAGCAACACCACAGTAATGTATCTGTTGTTTATCCTAGCAGAAAAAACCCTAACTCCCAATGGGTCAAGGTGTACCTATTTTCTCTTCTACTTCTGTCCCATTTCCTTTCATAATCAAAGCATCACTACATTAGATGTCACAAGTAGAAAAAGAGTCTGATTTTTTCAGAAAAAAAAAGCTTAGTTTTCAAACCAAATTAACTTTACAGAAAACTGTGGAAGGATGGTTGCTGGCTCACTGAATCTATGTACATATCCCCTTCCCAAAAGGGAAGTGCAGGATGTCCACAAAATTTTTTTGTAGTCACTATCTTCTTAACTAATATCGAGTAGGGAAAGGACATGTTTTCCTTGAGAAAAAAAAAAAAAATTACTTTCCACAACATGAAAGAGATCCTTTCTTTGGTCAGAGGCCATAGCCTGCAACCCATGGATCTCTGCATCCCCATGGCTCCCCATGGGCTGTGGGTGGATCTCTGCATCCCCCATGGATCCCCATGGGCTGTGGGTGGATCTCTGCATCCCCCGTGGATCCCCACGGGCTGTGGGTGGATCTCTGCATCCCCCATGGATCCCCATGGGCTGTGGGTGGATCTCTGCATCCCCCATGGATCCCCACGGGCTGTGGGTGGATCTCTGCATCCCCCATGGATCCCCATGGGCTGTGGGTGGATCTCTGCATCCCCCGTGGATCCCCACGGGCTGTGGGTGGATCTC
>VZTT01075293.1:67865-85844 GCA_013400855.1 Buphagus erythrorhynchus | reverse complement strand
TCCCCATGGGATGGACTCACTGCAGCAGGTCACAGGGAGCTGCTGCTCCTGAGATGAGCTCACATTGCACAGGTTCACAGAGAACTGTCTCCCATGGGATGAACCCCACGGTGCAGCAGGAGAATGACTTCTCTCCCCAAGCAGTGGAAGAAGCCATAGGTGATGAATTGACCATAACCCCCATTCCCTTTCCCCTTGCACTGCTGGGGTAGGAGGCAGAGCTGGAAGGAGAGGGGGGGGAGGTAGGGGTTTTTAAAGGCTTATTTCACTTCTCATTATCCTGCTCTGATTTTGTTAGTAATAAATTGACTTTATGCCTCTAAGTTGAGCCTGTTTAAATACCTTGATGGTATTTAATGAGTGATCTCTCTCCTGGTACTTTCTCAAATCATGAACCATTTGTTAAATTTTCTCTCCTCTGTCCAGCTGCAGCAGAGGAGTGAGCGAGTAACTTTTGTGGGTGCCTGTCATCCAGCCAGGCTCAAACCCCAACATTATGTCATCTGTAAATTTCTTCTTACAGTGCTGAAATCACAGTCATATTACAAGTCTCGCTTCTTCACCATTTAATTTTAACATTTATCTCCATCATCTTGTGACTTAACCATGTGGCAAATGCACACTCATTCTGCAAATCTGTTAATTGTAGTGTGTTTTTAGAAGATCCATTATGAAAATGCCTTTCAAACTATAAAATATTGAAAGAGACTTGGCTTATCCCAGCTAGTGAGATCAGTAGATCTCTACCTGGCTTTTTAAAGTGGTTTTGTTTTTTCGCCTTCGTTGGTGGCTGAAAGCTGTGGGCCTCTCCCAGAAGAAAGCAGCTGTGGTTTAGAGGAGGGGTTTGCAAGCAGCTCATGTCCTGCCACACGCTGTGTGTTTTTTGGACAGAAAAGGAGCACTATAAATAACACTTCTTCACAATTACTAGGAGGGGTATACCTAACATATGTGCCAGTTGTTGTGCTTCCAAGGTTGCCTGAGGTTCATTCAAATTCAGTGTTCACTCAGTATTCAGTATTCAGTTATGTGTCACTGAAAAATATTTGTATCAGCAGTGATAAAAATTATAACAAACCCTGAAACTTCAGCTACTAGGTGTGTGCTACTTCAGTGTTCTCACTGAAACACTGAAGGGACATTCAGAACAATATTTGCAGTTGCACATCTCAAAGGATGGATGGACACTTCAGGACTGGTGCAGCCATGAAACTCTGCTATCCTGCAGGCATCCATTCAGAAAGGAGCTCCAGAGCAAGATTTGAAAGCCAAGAGTTCTGAACAGTGACTCTTCTTTTGACTTTGGTCTGAACTACAGGCTGATCACCAGGCAGTGTACCAGAAAGGGGACAAATGGCCAAGGAGAAGTTGGAGGAAAAACAGTGAAGAACATAATGAAAGCTATGCTAACACCTTCTCTCTCTTTCTTAATATGGGCTGGGAGCTACATTAGAAAAATAAGAAAAATCACAGAATTGCAGAATCACAGAATATGCTGAGTTGGAAGGGAACCCAAGGACCATTGAGTCCAACTCCAGGTCTAATAAACCTGGGACTCCACCAGATCCCTTAGGTGAATGAATTGGGAGCAGCCCATAAAATAGTGTGACTAGGATTCACCTTCCCAATTACACTGAAATCCAGGAAACTTTAACATAGTACCAACAGACTGAAACCCCCTAGTGATGATACACCATAAGGTCTGGCACAGAATCAGATCCATTTCTGGGTTTGTGGACATCTGTTGAAACAGATACACAGATACTGTTGTTACAACAATTTTGTTTGCTGTTACTATTTCCATGTGAAAATGGAAACACTTATTCTATTTCATCTTTGAGTGAATCTGAGCATCTCACAATCTTCAGTCCTGGTACACTGAAGACTTTATTAGAAGGAGAAGATCTCTAAACAACATTCAAGGACATGAATTGGGATTAATATGATGCTTTTCTGCTTAATAACTTGCTTAACCTGCTTTTCAAGTTGTGCTTCTCTGATAAGCTACTCCATTCTTTCAATGACACCGTTCTATCTGTACTTCTTTTTCAGAGCTTCCCTTTATGTTGTTTCTAGCCATTGTATTTAAGCCATTTGGAGCAGGCCCTGCAGGATGCTAGGCTCTGAAACATGCTCTGTTTGGGAATGGCAAGGCAGGGGACTGAACATCTGAACACAACTCTGAGCAAACACAATGTGTTTTCAGGTTGTTTGGGCATTTTGGCTCTAAGATATGTATTTAATTAAAAGATGCACAGGACAGAGTTATATCTTTTCCATTTTTAATGTCCACTAGAGGAATGCTGCCTGAAGAAGGCTTATTGGAGAAACCATTTCCCCCTGGTATACACAGCATTTGGAAGTCTTGCAAGTGACAGAGGAAAATGCAAATAAAGGCTTGGCTTCAAGCTCTTTTTTTGTTTGTTTGTTCATACTGAAGTAACATGTGGTGGGATGAGTTGCTTTGTTCCTAAACGACAATTTTAAGGCATAAAAATTATTTGTTTGTTTGTTTATCTATTATTTTAATTTTGTTTTGGGGTAGTTGATTTGGAGTCTTTTTTCCTTTTCTTATTTGTTTTTGTTGTTTTGAAAGACACAGATCTCCTTGACTTGAGAACCTAGGAAGCCAAAGAAATTAATGGCTGGAAAGGATAACCCAAAGCAGTGAAAATTAATGTAAAAAAAGTTAATATATCAGTTAATATAGTTAATATAGTTAAAAGTTAAAATATAAAAATATTAAAATATATCAATTATAAAGTTAATATATCAGTTTCACAAACATTAATGGCAGTGGCCTGCCCAGGGCCATGAAGGGTAGGCTGAGGTAGGAACAACTCTTGGTGTTAGGTTCCAGGCAAGTCCTCACAAGGCATATGTTAGTTATTGTCAGTTTGATGGGCCACGTTTCCATCTGGGGCTGTCTCCCAAACATCAGGGAGAACTTCAGGATAAAATCTTGCAAATCCTGCTGTTGAAGAGGATTAACAAGATGTGTCTCTCACTACCTCTTCTCTGTGTTTATTCATGCACAAGACACAGGTTTTCTTCAAAACTTGGTGTTTGTGCTCCAAGGAGGCAAGAAGAGCTGCAAAACAAAGCTGTGTGTGTGCCTCCCAGAAAAACCTCTGACAAACTAGAAAAGAGGCTCACCCTACAGTGAAACAAAGCTGTTTCAATGCATGGTGATATATCCATTTTCTCTTGCAGAGGACATGGAGTCTGTCTCTACAGACAACACAGTGCCTTTGGGACATGGGTTAGCAACTTGAAATTCAAGATAAAATCTCTAAATTGTGTTACTTAAAGATAGAGTGCATAGTTGCTTCATTAAGCTATTAAGAGTTATGAACTATTACTTACTTTCTAAATAATTTTGAAACTTCCACAAACCAGAAAGGTCACATTTCCTGCAGCTCCCATTAATTTCTTTTCAAAATGTCCACATTCTGCAGGTCTGAAATCCAAGTCACTTTCAATTAGACATTAATTCAGGAGTCTAAGTTTAGGTGTTCATTTCAATCTCATACTGTACAAAAGACAAATCTCTCCCTCAAAATCCCTGGTTGGCAGTCAGATGATGTCTCTTCCTCTAAAGTAATCTTATTTTACATAGTTTTAGAAAAGGTCTTTCTCTTCTGAACAGAGTTCTATAAAAAGGGCAAGCTCAAATGTAAAGCTCCTTTCTCTATGTCAAAGTCAATGAGACAAGAGAAGATATCATTCATCACTGTTCTGGGTGAAAGAAGATTGTCTTTGATAGTTTGAGCTCGGGCATCTTGAAACCTCTGGAAGAAATTCCAATTTACATGTTGTATTTTCTGCACATGTGAATAAGCATGCAAGCTATTAAAAGTCATTCAGAAAATACTGTTAGCAAGTCCACAGGAGCTGTTATTCAGCATGGTCTTGAACAGGCTGTGGGCATATAAAGTTTCAGCTTCTTCTCAGTTTCTGGGCTTCAAAACCCTTTACAAGAACTCTTCATCATCTCTTCATCAATATTTCCAACAACATTATCTACCCAATACATTTTCATGGCTTTCTCTTACTTTGAAACACTTTTGTAAAGAAATATCAGGTCACAGTCTTGTCTATTCAAGCTCTGGCAGCAACAAACTCCTAATAAACAAAATATGTTTTAAGTACATTCTCATAAATTCCTAATAAAGTGAACAACTTGTGCTCTCTGTTGTGCACATGAAACTACAGATGCAACTGGATTAATTCTGGTCTGGTGTTACCATCTGCTGCATTGAAAATTTAAATTTCCATAGGCAGTCCAGCTCTTCTTATTCAGTAAACAATGAGTGTTTTTAAGACCTGATATTTGAGTAACACTGTCCTCTAATCAGGCATTCATGGGAAGACGTAGAAGGTTCAAAGTTTCCAGGAGGCCTTGTATCTGACCTAGAGATTATCTCAGACTGTCATTTTAAGACAAGATGCTGAAACTTTCCACACATCTGCTGCAATTTGGTCATTTGTTTATCACCTGAATCAGACATATTTATCTATTAATTCATGCAAATTCCCCAGATATCAAGTCACTGGATGGGAGCAAAGTGTTTTTATAATTATAGCTTTGTGGCACTTTTTGTTGATGCAATGGCTGGGCAAAAGATGTAAAAAGTGCAAAACCATCAAGAACTGAATATAAACTCCACAATTTTCAAAAGTAACTGAAGTTTCAACTAAAATAATTTTGATTACCTGTAGCAAAAGAAAATACATCTCCTGTCAGTCAATCTACATGAGTAGCAGAGCCTAGAGCAGAGAAGCATTGCCCTCAGTAGAAGGTAATTAAGTTAAGGACCACTAAAGCAAATTGGATATGCAGGGGACCATTCAAAAAATGCTGATCAATGTCACTCTGAAACATTTCTCTGTTGTCTTTGAAAGGTCATGATCATCAGGGAAGGGTTCTGATGATAAGGAGAGGGCAAATGTTACATCCATTTTCAAGTAGGGCTTAAAAGGGATCTATAGGCCAGTCAGCTTGATCTCAGGCCCTTGAGAGGTGAGTCCAGGCATAGGACAGACAGGAAGAGAATTCAGACATCAAGCATCGATTTACCAAAGACATATCACCCCTGACCAATTTAATTGCCTTATTGGCTCTGGATGAGGGCTGAGTAGTCAGTGTTCTTTATCTTGACCTCTAGAACATTTTTGACACAGTTTTCCATAATATGACCAAGACCAAACTGGTGAAATAAGACCTGGATAAGTGGATGAATAAATAGGTGGAAAATTGATAGGACTGCCTCTCCCAAGGGGTGGTGCTCAGTCATAAGAAGTCCAGCAGACAGATCAGTGACTAGTGGCATCCTTCAGGGAGAGATACCAGGGCTGCAATGGTTTAGGACATTTATTGGAGATTTGGATGAGAGGACAGAGAGTGCTCTCAGCAGCTCAGTGGACAAGCTGTCCCCAGGGAAGTTTTGTGCCTGGCAGCAGGGAAGCCAACTACACACTGGGCTGTCTTGTCAAAAGCATGGTCAGTGGGTGCAAGAAAGTGGATCTTCCTCTCTTCCGTCCAGTGAGACCACACTGGGAGCACTGGCTGCAGTTTAGGGCTAGCCAGTAAGAGAAGGAGATTGCTACACAGGAGGGAGTCAAGTGGAGAACACCAGGATAGGGTAGGGGCTGCAGTACATGTAGGCTAGGGAGAGGTGAGGAAGCTCCCAGCCTTTGTGAGAGCTGTAGTGATGGGAGCTCACTGCCCTCTTCAGCTGCCCTCTTGGAGAGGATGCAGAAGAGGGACCAGTCTCTTCCCAGAGGTGCATGTGACAGAAAAAGGAGCAGTAGATTCAAGTGCAGCATGGGTGGTTCCAGTTAGGAAAGCATTTTTCCAGTAGGAAAAATAAAAAATCACTACGAGGGTGGTCCTCTCTAGAACGGGTGCCCAGAGACACATCTGAGCAGGCACATACTTGGAGGTACCTTGCCTGGACACTGCCCTGAACAATCTCATCTAACTTTAAATGTGGCAGAAGGGCAGAAGGTGTTGGGCAGAAGGTAGGTGGTCTCCAGAGATTCCTCTCAAAGGACAGCATTCTGGATTTCACATGCAGCAGTTCCTCAGGTATCCTTCAGGTGTCTAGACAGACAACATTGTGTGGCAGTGTCATCAAAAGAAAGCTCTTGGCCAGGCTTGAGAAGTGGACACAGCGATCATGTGTATGATTATGTTTAGATTTATTACAAATACAGTATTTAAATATTGTCAGTGTGGTATCTAGATCAAAACTCTATCATGTATTACAATAGATTATACTATAATTGGCTGATGATCCCTCCTGTTGGGTCAACAAGCTTCAGTGACATCCCCTTGCTTTCTAAACTTCTTAGAGAAGTCTAGGTGTGGCTGGGTCCCCTTAGCCTCAGATTTGGTCTACAGTCTATCCCAAAAGGGTTATAATGTAAGCAGGTTTGGCTAGAAGCGTACAGGTTTAAAATCTTCAGCCTTGCAGAATTTACCATTGCAAAGAACCTATGTAGCTACTTTAGGATTTTATCTCCAGGATCTTCACACTTTTACTCAGCCATTGAAAAGTGAGTGTTCCCTGTCTTCAAGCTGGATGTACCCTGCAACTTCCTGAGAATGGTCTGCCCAGTTGGCCCAGTCTCCAGCAGTAATTTATAGCCTTGTGCATACTGGTGTGCTCTGAGGTCAATCACAAGCATTTCAGCTTCCCATCTCTGGAACATGTTAATTATGTGAGCATTCAGGCAGCTCATCCTGCAATGCCCACTAGTGTTCTTACCTTAGGACAAAAACATTGTCCATCAGAGGCTGTGGAAAGGGAGAAGGTGTGTGTGTGTGTTTGAGTGTGGGTGTGTGATGCATGTGTGATGCATGCACCTGACTATCTACTCAGTAGAGCTCAGGGTCTGTCCTGTTACCAGATGGTGCCACAACCTTCAGAGGCAGGAGGGAAGCAGTGACAAAGGCAGGGCTTGGGCAGAGATTTCTTCCCTTCTTTTCTTCTAGGGGAAGTAACCCTGAAGAAGGATGCTTATCCAAGTGGCTCAGGAGAGAGACAGAGCAGCCTGGCATAGGCAGAGTGGGTGAGTGGGTAGGGGAGCAGGAGGCAGGGAGGGCAGCCTGGCAGCTGGCCTGGATCTCAGCGGATGCTGTAGAAGAACTGGGCACAGCTGGCTCCAGAGGAGCCCTCTGGTTAGTTGGAGTGACTCTCACCTAGTGCATCATGCATGCACCCCATCCCAAATGAGTTGTCAAAGTTACACAGCAGCAGGGATTTTAGTTATTTTGGGCTACCTAATACTACAGTTTGAAAGCTAAAAAAAGTTTGGGTTTCTTTTCAAAAGCATTTCAGAAGGCCAAAGGACTGAGAACACATACTGCTGAAAATTAATTATGGAAATTTCCATGGCCTGTTGGGTGTATCTGTGTGAGTTACTTGTCCTTTACTTCCTCTCATACTCTATGTGTTTGTATTTTGTGCTCCTTCTACCAGGCATTTATCCAACTGCTGTGATGTTTCCAGCTTAGTCTTACTGAGAAAGAAAAGTTCTCTTCTTCACCATTACCATCACTGCAAAGATGTATGAGCCCTTTGGCCCTGGGAATCTGGAGACCTTTTGTCTGGTCCTGATGACTGGGGTGATGTCTTGTGTAAAACACATGCAGACTCTGGCAGAGATTTCTGCCTGCAGTGCTGACCTCTACCAAATAGAGAAAATAAAGATGAAGGCAGGAGAATGTCAGGTGGAAGCATTTCTCTGTATATGGGGGGACATTACTGTGGCCTGGGGACAAGGCACCCCATGTAAAAAATCATGTGGAGATGTGCAGTGGTGGTTACCTGTGGCTGTGCAGAGCACCAGCTCCTGTAAGAGCCCAGATGGAGTGACCTCCTGTAAGAGCATGGCATGAGGCAGGAACAGCCCCTGGCATGCTTCTATGGAAGGCAGATAAAAGCAAGTAACAGGAACGTTTGGGAGACATGGGAGGAGAGTGGGGGAAGTGTGCTCCTTGTTAGGGATGCTGGATAGCGTGGCAAAACAGCAGGGACAATAAGAATTGCTAGAAGACACAAAGGGATAAAAGTTTCTGGCAGATGTTTCTTCCTCTGCTTGCCATGGAGTTAGTTTATTATTAATACTTTGGGCCTTTCTGTTTAATTAAACATTAACTAGAACTCAAGGCACGCAGCCTCCTAAGCGTGCACACAAAGCAGGAGCCTTGCAGAGTCAGAGGGCAGGGCTGCTGCTGAGGGTGGGGCCACAGAGGGCAGAGATGCTCTAAGGAATAATGCAGCCTCATCCCTTTGAAAACAGCATCCAGACTGATGGGAATGGATGCCAACATGGTAAATGTTCTTACCCCTAAGATAACTGAAACTGAGGAATCTGTGGACAATTTTCTAGGGAAATTGCCAGCATTCCAGAACATGGTATTATTAAAAGATGCTCTCAAAACCCTTATAAAATGTGCTGAAACAAAAACACTCTTCCGCAGCAGAATTGTGCAATTCCCACACCAAAAATGAATGGTTATTTTTACAAGGTGATGCTTCATATTGTGGATATTCATATTGTGAAAGTCTAGATACTATTTCTGAAGTATGTCTGAAAAGCTGTCTAATAGGATTTGAAGCACTGGGATCCAGTGACTGACCTTTGGTGAAAGGCAATGCAGGAATATCAGGTGCCTGAAATAGACACAGAATTTTCCTGATGAAAAGACATATTTGCATGTAAAAAGCAGTACAAACATTCATGAAGCATAAACACCTTCGATTACTCAGAAAATAAGAAGTATCAATATCTAGGCAGATCATACACACATTCTTTAAAGTATTAAAAGCACAGGGGAAATACAGAAAAGCCTCAATGCTATATGTCTGCATGGCTGTGTAGGGAAATAAAAGCCATGTAAAAAGAACAGGTAGAAGGATATGTGCAGAGGATCCAATTACTGAAGAAAAGAGAAGAAAGTATATTCTTCTGCTTTATTTAACTTTCAGACAGAAACTCAAGGGTTCACAGAGATACATCCATAATTCACAACTCATGAGGATAGTTCAGGAAAGTTTTTGTCTGCTCCTTGAGCAGGAAATGTAATGATGCCAGTATGGGTTTACAAATAAGTTGATCAGGACTGCTTCCTGACTTCCAGTCGGTTTCACGTGGATTTTTTTACAGTTTTTACAAACTTTCTAAAGAATATTGGCTCTTTTGAGAGACACTGTTCTGCAACTTGTATTTAGCTCAAAGCAATTCTTAAATGAATGGATTAAAGCAGCAGTACAGGATGGCTGCTCAGAAAAAAGCCCTTGAGCATCTTTCTATTTACTTTTGCTGTTGTCAGAAACGATAATGTTTAATTTTTCCAATATCTGTACAAGTTTTTACTATGTTTGCACAAAACAACTTTAGTGTTAGCTGCAATTAGTATTTTGCTATGGTCTGGGCTGCCTGAATGATCAGTGGAGAAGGAAGAGTAATTCATCCCATCCAAAGTGGGATGTGAACTGGTTTGTGAAAATACCCATCTCCCCAGGCCAGAGGAGAGGACAGATTTTCCCTCAGTGCCAAATGGGTGCTGAGGCTCCTGGCTGGCAGAAGCAGCAATGCCAGTGCCTGTGCAGGTCACATCACCCTGCACAGCTGGGCTCAGCACCAGCCCCTGCCCTTGGGATGCAGCTTCACGTCCCCACTGGGACAAGTGCCACAGGGTCATTTGCAGATCCCCTGTCACTGTGCACACTGTGAGGGATTTAGGTGCCTTCTGAAGTGATAGTTCAAGGAACCAGTGAATTTTGGACAGCCTGCTGGGCAGAGCTCCCATGCTGAGCTTCCCAATATGAGAGTCTCGGCTGCTAAACAAAAGGAAGAGTTTATCTTCTTTTAAATCCTTGTTTTTAAGTAATCTGCTCTCTGACAGCATTAGGTATCAGGCTAGACTTAATTGTATCTTTCAAGGAATATTCTCACTGCTCACCATGCCAAGAACATCAAAAAAATTCTTCTCAATTTCTTGTTGATATAAAGGATAGCTCATGGCATTTAGGGTCATGCAGTATTATTTTGATGTAATTCTCAGTGTTACTGGCTGTCAGATTATACAGGATTCAATTAAATTTTTTTAGGCTCATTTCTGACCTGCCACTTTTGAAAGACCATGGGTTCTCTGGCATTCTATTACCTGTGTCAAAACAAGGATGTCTCCTAGGAAGGCACAAGAAACAATATACTTTCTAGCTGTTTATCTCCACGCTCGCAAACATATTCCTTCAGCTTGGTGAACTGGGTCCAAACTTTGAGCTTGTCACTAGCACAGGCACATCTGCAAAGAACCACCCTCCATATATATCTGAAGTATCTATTTTTACTAATGCATAGAGCAGGCAATTTTTAATTCTTATTTAGCTGCATAAAGGTTTCTTCTTGTAACCAAGATTACACAGATGCAAAACTCACATAATACTCTAAGGAAGCAAGTTGGCTTCATTCATACTCTGTGCTCCAACTAACTAGAGCTTGTAAAAGGGTTCTGCTCTTAGTGCAGTCATCTACGTCAAATTGGAAACCTCTTTAAATAAATAGACCTTGCAGGGCTTTACTTTCCAATGTTTGCATTTCTTTGAAGTTGAACATTGCTTGATAATACCAGGGATATGTATTCATGGGCTAAAATGAGCTCAGCATTGCACAGGGACTAAACCAAAGAAGTAATAGTTCACCAGTTTATGAAAAGACTATACTTGGAGACCTTTGTTGAGGTAGCACATGCCAATGCCTGTAGGCACATGAGGTAGCACATGTCTGGCACTGGTAGGAAAGCATACTCAAAAGAACATTTTTCAGACTTCAGCCAATATCCAGACAAAGGTGTGAAGCTGCTGTGTTTTGTAGGATCTTCTAGGCCTCCTCTGCACCATACAGTGAAAGCAGGACCAACTCTGCTGTAATGTTGATAACAGCTTGCTGAGATCCAGCTGGTCTCATATGTGACAGGTGATGCCATGAAAGTAGGCAAGCCCTGCCATCCTTTCACACCTGGCAGAGCTACACTGCTGCAGGTAGGCAATATCTCCCTGTTCCTGCTGGGGAAAGCCAGGTGCTATCCTTGAGAGATGCCTCTGTGGGGATGCACTGCTCAGCTGGAGACACTGGACAGCATCCTGATGGCAAAAGCAAGTAAGACAGAGCTTTTTTAATGGCATCAGCCCAAATAATTTTTATATTTTTTTATTGTCATTCCTCTAAGTCCTGGTATGAAATAACAATAATAGTTACATGATTTGTTTATTTTTTTATTTGTCCAGGTAGGCTTCTAAAGAGCATTCTGAAGCAGGTCTTTCACCTTCCTGCATTGACTCTAATGCTTACAGCTATTCATTAGCTAGTTTTAGTGATGTAATGAGCATCATAGCTGCAATGCTAAAACAATAAAGCCTATAGTTTTCTTCCCATATATTTTGTACCTACTACAAAGTTGAATATCTGTGTCCCTTGAAGCCCATTTTATCACTGAAAATCAACTTGTTTTGTTAACTCTTCTGTCAAAGGAAGTTTGCTCACAGAATGTCCAATCACATCTTTGTGAATGAGTTTGACAAAACATGCAAATGAATGCTAAAAGAAAAATAAAACATGAGCCAAGTTCTCTGTAGATAGAAGTCCATATTGCACTCTCCCATTCATTATTGACATCTTTATTCTCTCCTGTGTTTTCCAAACTACTCTGCCAACACAAGACTGTGTTTAGAGATTTTATGGCCAATGTGACTGGGTGAATGCATCCAGTTTTCTCCCATGTGTATCTTTTATGCTCATTAGTGCATTTTCAGTCACCTTTGTGTTTTCTTCTCTGTTGCTGCTTGTGTTTGGGAGGAGCTCCTTCTGAATACATGCAGAGTTGCTTTCTTCTTTCTCATGGAAGTTGTCCTGGGTTAGGAACTTTTCATATTCATGAAGAACACACAACATCAGGATTTCCTGCACAGATATTGGTGCCTTCCATGACAATTAGAACCATTAGAACAATTAGGTTGTCCACTGCTTTTGTGGTAGCTGTAGCTGCATGTTGCCTCATGTCCATGTTTTGATCTTGGTCTCAAGGAAATGGGATTGATTATTTCTTCAGCTATTATGCACAGAAGGCCTTAACCAACATTTCTAAATGCTAAAGTGGCTTGAATAATATGTATCATGATCAGATTATTACAACTTAAGCTTGCTCCAGTCACTGTAAACAATATCCATGAACATTAATAAAATTACAAACATGATGATTACTTAGCCATAGAGAACTAAAAACCAGTTACTGACTTGGTTCAGTTTGGGGTTTTTTTCTTGTATCTTAGTATGCACGTGAACTGCTGCACCCACAAATATCTTCAATCCAATGTGAGAATTCACTCTTCAGGTTTCCTGTGCCCACTTCTTGGTTAAATGTCTTAATAATAATAATTTTTCTAAATCTTAGGATATTTGGACTATTTCAACTATTTTTAAGACTGACAACTTATTTTCAAAAAGTATCTTCAACACAGAGTCAGGAGATTTTAACGTCCTTAATTTTTTGACATTCAGTATTTTATTTTGAATCTCAATAGTGCTAGTATTACATATTTTTTTTCAAATATAGATACATTAAAAATAATTAATTTTGATACCTTAAAGCAACTTCTAAAGCCTGCTTCTGATTGTTGCATTTAATTTCTAAACTGTCCAAATCTACATGATCCCAAATTCTCTTTTGCCTAAAATCTTCAGGGGAAAAAAAGCAAGAAACAGAAGAAAAGGAAAGAAAGAAAATAGCACTGTAAAAAGCGCAGAAACAACTTATGGTTTAATGATGCGATGCTAGACAAATGCTGAAGGGAAAAAGTTAAAATGAGCATGCTTAATACTTTTCTGGCCATAATTCATTTTAGCTGGACCAATACGAAAAATCAATCTTGGCAGAAATACCCAAGGTCGAAGGTTCCCCAATTTAAAGGCAGACATTGCATGACTGAAAAATGTATTCAGCTTTTGTCTATGCAATGCTACCTCTGCTGTCCTTTAGCAAAATGAAAACTAGGTAAATGAACAGAGTTTTTAGAGGCTAGTGCTGTCTCAAGGAGGATTTTTTTATCTCTTAAATTTCTCACTAGCAAAATCCCTTAAAACTTCAAAAGAGAAATACATATCCAATACTCATAATTCTCAGAGTGTGCATGATACATAGACTGGGAAATTTGCTTTGCTTCTTTATCATTTGTTGTCCAAGAGCAATTTTTCCTCTTAAAAAAAAAAGGTGGTAAAAGAGAATGGAAAGAAAAAAGTAAAAGGGGGAAAGAAAGATAATTTTTTGCTAACTGTTCCACTTTTTTTGTTTTTACAATACAGAAGTTTTACAGCTATTCCCATTCTCCAGTGGCATTCATTGGGACAGATTTTAATATGTGTTATGATAAAAAAAGCAAAGAGGGATTGGGCCATGTTCAGAGGAAAAACAGAGAACTACCTTGGACACATAGACAAATCCAAAAATCAAGCATCTTAAATATAGTTTCACATTAAAAGACCTGAGGTTTTTTTACTATTAATTGCATTTGATTTCCTTACTTTTACCATAAAGTTTATCCCTGAAGTTCACAGTCAACTGTTAGTATCCTATTTGTTAATCAAGTGTAAACAACATGAGGTTTCATGGGTCTCCTTTTTCTGATCTAACAGTGAAATATGTTCTTTGCCTAAGGTAACAGTGACTAAAATACAGGTAATTCCACATTGTGAGAGATTGTTCAGACAGGTTTCCCACCATGATCCAACTCTGCCCTAGTAACAAAATCAAATTCTAGAATGAAAGTGATTATGAGAGTCAAAATCCTCTAATCAGTGATGTGTAGATTACACAATAAAACATTTACTTGGCCTCCTTCTCTGGCAGCCTGCAAGTGTTCCTCAAGACCCATCATTTGAACAAACATTGGAGTTTTTTTGTTTTGATTTTTGTGTTGGTTTTTTTGGCAGATCCCCTTCTAGATGAATGTTGGCCAGGCTCCTTACAGCAAGCAGGACTGATCCCAGCGAGGGGCCAAGGAGATGACCAAGGGACTGGTGCATCTCTCCTGTGAGGAAAGGCTCACACAGCTGGGACTGCTCAGCCTGCAGAAGAGATGGCTCAGAGGAATCTTATCAGTGAATATATATGTTCAATAAGAGGGTCCAAGGAAGATGGAGCTGTGGTGCCTAGTGGTAGGCCAAGAAGCAAAGGGGATGCACTGAAATACTGGAAATTCCATTTACACCTAAACTCCCCCATTTTTCCCTGTAATAAGGTTGGGTGAAGATCTCCATCCTTGGAGATACTCAAAACCCCTCTAGATATAGGTCTGAGAAATCTTCTGCAGCCAGCACTGCTTTTACTTAAACTTCTTAAGATGACATTAATAAAGTTTGCAATGATCTGGAACAGCAAGAAAATTCAACAAATCTCAAACTTCATATCCTCTAGGTACACAGCATGTTTTCCAAACTTTGCCAAACACAGAGAGGAAGACTTAGGAGGAGCAGCTGAAGTCACTTAATTTGTTCAGCCTGGAAGAGACTGAGGGGAAACCTCATTGTAGTCTACATCTTCCTTACAAGGGGAAGCAGAGGGGCAGACACNGGACAATGCTCTCAGGCACATGGTGTAACTCCTGGACCTGTGCAGGGCCAGGAGCTGTACTTCATGATCCTTGTGGGTCCCTTCCAACTCAGCATATTTTATTATTCTCTGATACCATGATTCTATGAAATATGAACATAAAGAGCACTTATGATAATAGAGTGAAGGTTTAGTTAACCCAGAGTTGAACATCAGCCAAAAAGGATGTGCAGAGAACAGTACAACAGCATAATAATTTTTCAGTACTTCTACTGTATACTGAAATATTTCTGCTTTTCCAGAATACCAATTTCTAACAGCTCAGCAACCTCCTGTTTTGTGTTTAAGAGAAGTCCCCAGATTTTTCTTCAACTAACTTTTCTGGTTGCCACTTCAGCACCAGCCAACATTTAGCCCTCCTGTGGCTGGGGGTCCCACAAGTTACCTAAGCATGGTGGGAGAAACCACCCACTCTGGGAATCAAGGCACACTTAAAGTATCAAGAGAGTGAGTAACCCAGTGACTGCTGAGCTGAGATTTTCTTAGCCATATGAAATCAATATGAATGTCAATGCACTCTTGTGATATATTATGGTTTTGTCTTCTGTTTCCTCTCTCTTGTTTGTTTCAATTCTTTATTCTACATACCACCCCTCTTTTGAGTTTTTGAGTTTTGTGTCCCACTTTTTCCTTAGATTCTTCCTTCTATTTTTACAATAAAAGTAATCTCTTTAAATAACAGTAGCTATGAATTACAATTTTCAGTTTACATGACCAAAATTTAATTCAAAATCAGACAGAAGATGATTCATCAAAACATTTGGCATTTTTTGCTCCTTCTTTTGCTTTCATTATTGAATGGATTTATTCTGAAAAGGACCTTGAAGGACCTATTCTGAAAAGTCTTGAAGCCTCTCATTGAATGGGAACTTCACTGTAGCAAAAAGTACAAGACTGAGTTGTATTAGCAAGAATTTCTTTTCAAATAAAAGAAAATAAGGATGGAAATATGAGGAAATGAGGACAAATAATGTTCATATAGTTACTTGTCATTGTTACCTCAGAATTTTTTGCATCTAAACCATATTAAGCTTTGTCACATCTGGCTACCTTTGGCTGACATTCTTCCAGGCTCTCATGCAGCAGGTACCATGATTTGGTGCTGCTTCTCTAGTAGTCAGCCTGACGTAATACTGCCTGGCAGTTTTTAACTTTGTGTCTATTTGAATGCATCTCCTAAAACCCAGATTGACTGAATTGGAATAAAAAGTATCCTCACGTAGACAAAAAAACCAATGGCAAATCATTATATATTATCATTACAGAATTTAACGTGCACAATAACATCAAGAAATAACTAGCTATTGAAATTCCTTATTTCTACAGACAGAAAATGCCAGAACTAACCCCACAGATATGTACCTGCTGCTCTGATATGCCAGTCAGAGGAATTAGAACTGATGAGTTTGCTTCAGATTTCCATTAATACAATGAAAAAGTGATTCCAACCCCACCAACTGCAGCAGGAGGAAGACTCCTGTGAGACCTGAAGGGCTTACAGCAATCTGAACACATTGCTCAGATATTTGGGGTTTGGTTCTTTGTGGCAATTATATACACATACTAAGGCTCATGTTTTGAGATGTCTTTACAGAGGTGGAAAGCATGATGATTGTAAAAAGTGTGAACTACTTACTATCTCAACAAAATTTGGTTAGACAGGTGAAATAATTCAGGAAGGCTTGGTTAGAACTTGATGGCAGCCCCTTGCAGTTTGGAGGGCCCAGTCTAGGAGGGGGTAGGTGCAAAGCACCTCCAAACCCAAGAGCACTGGATCTCCAACAGCAAGGAGATGAAATCACATTAAATCAGACCATTTCGGACAGCAGCATCTATTGTGCCTGATTTTTGTCCCCGAATGTGAGGCTAGGCTAGCCAAGTACCATGTACAATAATACAGACCAAAATAAACCCCTCAGAGTTGTGCAGGACCCCAACAGGGGGGCCTGACCTTGACCCCTATGGAGACAGCACTCTGTTCCCCAGAAAGGGCTGCTGCCCTGTTGTTTTTTCACTGTCTATCCACCTAGGCTGCATTTCCCTCTAAAGTGCCCTCCCTAAATCCACACTGCTCCCACCTGAGACCCTTCTGTTCTCACCTCTCTGCAGAGACAAAAATGCTGATGTAGTTGTGCTTGAGAGATTGCTGAGGCTAAAATCAAAGTAGCCCCTTTCATGAACTAAAATGATAAATGTGAATCTCATTTGTCACCTTAGTTTCCTGTTACTTCATTTCTGCTTATGCATATATGGCTGAGCAGCTCCATTTCCATTCAAGTTTGAAGAAGAAAGCCAGTGATGAAGTTATCAGCTTGGACTTACTAGACAGAGGCTGTAACACATTGTGAAAGTAGCAGACCACTGTGAGTAAAATCTGTAGAAACACAGCAAAACTTTGCAGTTGCAGCCTGGAAGGAAAACTCATACGCTCTGCTTTTGAAGGATGGGGACATCAAAACCTCAGCAGTTCCAGTGGGTGTAATGACACACCCCAGGGGATTATCCGTGTGACTTGACACCTAGAGGAAATGCTGGATAATTGCCACCCACAATTTTGAAACGATGGATGACTAACAAACTCAACTGCCACTCAAGGAGACAGTTTAGTGGGAAGGATGATTCATATGAGAACATTTTCACTTTTTTTTTTTCCTACCAAAGAAGGTAGTGAAAAAAGAGGCAAAATAGTCAGTAGTAGCTGAGAGAACCATGAGTTACAAAAGGTCATCCGAGTCTCTTGGTGGCTTCTGGTTGTTTGTACTATTACTGGAAAGCACAGAGGATTTTTGAGTCATCAGGTGAGAGTAATAAGAGCCCAGTGCAAACATAGTGAATGATGTGACTCCTTGGTAGCTGGTATTGTGCTTTGTTTTGTAAGGACCCATATGATTTTAAGACAGCCATGTGTTTCCCACCATGTAGCTCTATCCCACATGATGGAGCATGCCCAAGTCACGACTCCTTGTGTCTCGCCAGCGTGGTGTTGTTTAGAAGAAGCTGCTTTTGTGATAAATATGCAACAACCTACACCAACCACTCTAGCTAAAACTGGAGTAACTGACTTATCCTGGTTTTGAATAGCCTTCAAACTGCCTGCAAGGAGCCTCAGCAAAGGACCATGTGTGTGGCTTGTCGATACAGGCAGCCTCTGACTAATCTTTTCCAGTAGTACTGTCAATTCACATCATCAACTCAAAGGAACCCCATCATGCTCTCGATTTAAAAACTTTGAAGTTTCATGCCTGTCACATGAAGTGTTTTATTCAATTGTGGCTTTGCCAACATTTCTAAATATAGGG